>CAUYRB010028241.1:0-18563 GCA_963574695.1 Propithecus perrieri
TAAACAGGAACAGGAGAAATTATTTATTTTTCTTGAGACAGGGTCTCACTCTGTCACCCTGGCTAGAGTGCAGTGGCATCATCATAGCTCGCTGCAACCTCGAACTCTGGGGCTCAAGGGATCCTCCTGCCCTGGCCTCCCCAAATGCTAGGAATATAAGCATGAACCACCATGCCAGACCTAGATAGATTATATTTAAAAATATGAGTCCCCTGTTTCACCATGCCCCTTTCTTTTTGCTGTTTCAGAGAGGTAAAAAGTTTGCAATTGTTTAACTATTTATTTAAATATTTTTAAACATATTTCTAAAAATTAGCATTGCTTTCTTAAAAATATATTATTTGAGAATATTATCTATTTACATTCTATTGTAGAAAATAAGAATTTAGTATGTCACCCTTCCCAACACAGTATACGTTCATTCCTCCTTGATCTTAATCAGATAATTCTAACAGAATCCTTTAAACTATTTAACCATAATAAAATGTACTAAGTGCACACATAATAAGCACACAGTGAATGAACCTTATAATCTTCACCTGGATTATGAAGTAGAGCACTCAGCAATCCAGAAACTCCATCATGACCCCTTCTAATCAACACCTCTGAAGGTAACTATTATTTTGACTTCCAAAGCCATAAAGTTTTGCAGTTTGGGATTTTACATAAATGAAAGGGAAGTGTATGCATATTTTGTTTCTAGCATCATTTGTTTAGAGTTTTAAGATTCATACATGTTACATAAAAGTAGTTTAATTTTATGAATATATCTCAGTTTACTTACTCATTACACTGTTAATAAACAGTTTCACTGTGTCCAGTTTTTAAGACAAATTCTGAAAATAGAAATAAATAAATAAATCCAGTAATACAGAAAGTAGCAGCTAGAGCCTCTTCCTACTTCCCTCTCTCCCTTTCCCCTTAGTCTTAATAAAAGTTATTTACACCCACCTAAAAAAAAAAAAGACAAATTCTGGTGCTAAACACATATTAATACACACTGTACCTATACTCTCACACCTTTACTTTTTTACATACATGCAGTGATATTGAGGTTTAATTGACACAAACATAAATTTCCAGTTTTCTTCATTGTTTTGTTTGATACGTATTTCCATCTGGCATAATTTTTCTTCTGCATTGATGACTTCCTTTAACATTTCTTGTAGTGCTGGTCTGCTATTGATTAATTCTTATTCTTTCGACCTTTGCAGCCTAGTAAAATCTGTATTTCATCTTTGTTTTCGAAGAAACTTTTGCTAGATATTTAACTGTAGACTGGCAGGATTTTTTTTTCCTTCAGTGATTTAGAGATGTTGCTTCATTGTCTTTTGGCTTTGTATTGTTTCTTAGTAGAGGTCTACTCTCATCCTTGTCCTAATATCTCTTTAGGTCTCCCCACCTGGCTCGTAGGTGTTTTTAAGATTGGTTTTACGTACTTCATAATAACACTTTTTCTTCCTCTTCATGTTTCTTTTGAGTGAAAATTGCTGATCTTCTTAGATGTAGTCTTAATTAAACTTGAAAATTTCTCAGCCATTATTTCTTCAAATATTTTTTAAAGTCTACCTCCTTTATTAAGAGACTTCAGTTACATGAATATTACACTGATTGATGCTACCACTTAACTAATGATAATCTGCTCACTTCTTTCATTTTCTCCCTGTGTTTTCCTTTGAGAGTTCCTGTTGCTATGTCCATGTTCACTATTCTTTCTTCTGCAGTATCTAATATGGTAGTACTCTCATCCAGTGTGTTTTCTCATCCCAGATGTTATAAACTTTATCTGTAGAATCTTAATTTGGGTTTTTTATATCTTCCATCTAATTTTTATGCTAATCTTTATTTTTATAAAAGAATTAAAATAATATAACTATAATAAAGTTATAGTAATGTAGTTACATTACAGTTATAATAACATTTTCAATGTTCTTGTTGACTAATTCTATCATCTGGGTCACATGTTGGTCTTACTTTGTTCATTGATTTTTGTTCTCATTATTTAGGTATATTTGCCTGCTTCACTGCATGCTTGGTAATTGTTGATTGGATATTCAACATTGTGAATTTTATATTGTTGACACCTGGATTTTTTTATACTTCTGTAAATATACTTGAGCGTAATCTGCATTATAATTAAGTTATTTAGAAATAGTTTGATCTTTTAAGGCTTGTTTTCTAAGCTTTGTTTGGTAAGACCAAAACAGCAAATATACTAATTTTTCCTCACCGTGTAGTTTTCTTCTACAACCTGAAATTTTTGACTTTCCTCAAATATAATTTCTCTTTTTTTATTCTTTTTTTCAAATATTTGCTCTTCATTGAATATTTTTTATATTTAATGAGGCAGTAGAAAGCCAACTAAAGTTTTAGTGTTTCAGTATTTGGGATATCTGGACCAGGAATAATTTATGCTAATGAATCCATCAACTGCCTTATTGTAGAAATCTTTATTGCTTTTGTGGTTAATTTTTTCCCATGGGATAGTTAACTCTCTGAGAGAGAAATTTTCTCATCTCCAGAGTTGAGGTATAAACCTTCTAGTTTAGTGGAAGAAGACAGATGGGTGGAGTATATCATTATTCAGTACAGTGCTGCTGTCCACAGTCATAATTGGTGTGTCCAAGTCCAAATTCTCGAATCCTTTAGAGATTATATCCCTGAATCTCTCCTCTGTTGGAGAGATTAATGGGATGTTATCTGGGCAACAAGAAGGAGGCCATCTTATGGTCTAATTACTTTCAATACAGATTTTTAACCAATTTTATTTTTTAGTTTCAAGTGCCATATTCAGATGTATCTTTTTTGTCTCCTTCATAAGACTTCTTGTACTGCTATGGGATAAATCAGATTATTTCTTGATTTCCCTGTTAGTTTTTATTTTAGCTTTCAGAAGCCCCCTAATTCATTTCTTCTAGCCCATCTATTTCCTAGCATCAAAACTGTAATTGGTGTTATCTCCTCTCCATAATTTCTTTTGTTATAAATATATGCCCTTTTTATCTTTTTACGACCAATTTGATGTGATTTTAAAAGGTCATGGAGATAAATGGAAGTCTTCAACTCACCACGTCTGCCTGAAAGACACTTATCTTTGCATTGCAAGATCCTGGTGCAATGCCTAGTGCAAATGTGTCTCAATAAATATTTTTAGATGATTAAATTGTACTAGCTTTGATGTATTAAAATAAAAATATTCATAACTAGGGCAGCCATTGAAAAATTTAGTCTAAGAATTACTTGTAGTTACTCCATCTATTGAATGGTTCTCAGACTATATGGTAGTTTCAAAAGACAAAAGCAATAAAAAATTATTAATAAATATTTCACAAATTTGAAACATATTTTGAATTATGACTTTTACTGAAATGCCAAAATTCGCTGACCAAACTTTAATGTAAACTTATTCATGTATGATGTGGATAAAAATCATAAGTTTGCCTCTACTAATATTTAGTTTGCATGTTTTTTTCTACCTTAGATCACTTCTTTTTATTTTTCTCGGTTTGTTAAAATTTTAGTTTTTATATATACTTCTGAGCTACAAAAAATTAAGTCAATATTTTTTAAATTGTTTATGAAAGAATGAAATAATGATAAAAGTAAATACAATTCAAAATAATAATAATTAAAGAGTAAACCAAGTTTTAATATAGAACTTTTTATCTTGATTGGTGAGAAAAGTGAATCTCTCAATGTGATGGTTTTGAAACAGCAATCAGAACCAAACAAAAAAGTAAATACTGGAAGTGTGAAGATAAACATCTGAAATACAAAATTTATTGGACTTACACTATTCTATTACCCAATAGGTTACCTTTCATTAATCTTCAAATAGCATCATGAAGCATCAAAAATATGAATTTTTTCCATATAATGCAAAGGGAATATTCCAGGAAACAAATACTGTATTTTCCAGAGCAAAAACAAAATAATCTTCACCCATACAAAATTGATTAATTTTGTTGCTAAAGGCAAGAGAATGCCCCAGAACAGAAACAACATTCAAAGTTCTCCCACTTGTAGCAAAAACATATCCAAATCAAACTACTTCTGACGAGTTAGTAAAACCAGATATAATATTAATGAAAATATTATTCCAACAGAGAAAGCAGAATAAGCTGTCGGCAAAATTCCTCCATCAAATGACATTTAGACTTCATATAATATTAATGCATCTAATATGGAAAAGCTATTATTATTATGTATGCATGCTAGAAGATTGTTTAATTTGCATTTGGATAAAAGCATGAATTTAGAGACTATAAGTTAACCCTCGGTACATGAGTAGTTCATATAAGGATGAAATGTGCTCAGGTTTTCTTTTGCTTTTTTTTATATTCAATGATAGTCAGATGAAAGGATTTTATTTTACTTAATAGTTATTTTGTGCATCATGATTTAAATCATAAAAAGGATTAGTCTTTACTGAGGACAATCTCTATGCATGCAAGGGATGGGTTGTCCTAAAATGTTAATATATGTTTTCTTTAGTCATAGAAAAATAGTCTGTTGGCAACAATATTATATTGTTATTCATTCAATTAAAAATAATATAATAGTAATGAAAATAAATATGATAACTTCACAATGACTGATTTTTTCACTGAGACTTTTCAGTGTATTTTATAAAAAAATGAGAACTGAATAAAATATCTTACTTTGACCAAATGATATGTACTAATCGACAGTGGCAACTTTGATAAGACACAAACCTAACTCCTTCATTGGATGCCATCCTTCTTCACATACTGTAGAGATTAAGAATAAAGATTGTGTGAATAGAGTACTTGGGTTCAAATCCTGTGTTTAAGTCAACAACTGATGTGTAACTTGGGCCATATCATCTTGCTGTCCGAACTGGAGTTTCCTCAAACATGACTGAAATAAAAATAGCTTGAACTTACAGGTTAATGTGTGACACAAATAAGATAATCCATGAAAAGGATAGTGTCTCACATGTTCTAAGTATGAGATAAAATTTAGCTATAATTATTATATATATTTCATATTAATTTTACACATCAGTTCTGTGTTGAATTCAAGTTTCCACAATTTTCCTAATTTCTATTTAGTTATGGTTTACCTGCAGGTTTCCTTCTATCTGTCAAACATTCAATTACTCTTATTATATGAACATATGCTATTAAATATATTCTTTTAATTATTTTTTAGAGCCAATCAAATTTAGCAGTGGGGGATTGAATACCAACTTTGGTGACACTAATATTAATAAGTTCTGATAACCCACTACCATTGGACCAGCCTATTCTTTTAATTATGATACTGCTCTAGTAATGCACCAACGTTCATGACATAATACTGGAGAATACTTTGGCAGGCTTAGAGGTGTTGGTATAAATCTAAATAGAAGTTTGTTACCATATATTAGTAATATCTGTTATAATTAAGATTTTTTATTAGTGCTTCAGAAGTTCTATTCCATTACCATTTATGTGTTCATAGGCTTAGCAACCATCTAGTGATAGATACTACAAAATAATGGCAATTGATTCTTAGTATAGACATTAACATAATTTTACCTGATTTATCCATATTCCCAGAAAGAATTGAGCACATGAAAACAAGAAGTATCATTTAAAACATCCTGGACTTTATGAGTGAGTTCTTGAATATATCCTGTGGTGATTTCCCTGGTTCTGGAATGCATAGTTGGAATAGACATATTTAGCAACCAGCAGATTTCCTACATTGGTTCTCTGACTTGTCAAGCAAAGGCCATCAGAGTAGGAAAGTGGAATCCACTAGAACAACCTCTTCCTAGGAAAGCAACTAGCCAAAAACAATACCATATTTCTGCATGAATTGTAGAGATTAGTACCTCCATTCTTCAATCTTCTTATTTGGGAAGTGCAGAAAACAAATGGATCTTGGAGAATGAGTATAGATGATTGTTAATTTAACCAGGTAGTGAACCCAAACGCAGCTTCTGTTCAAGATGTAATTTCATTGCTTGAGAAAATTAATACCTCCTGTGGTACATGGTATGCAGCTGTTGATCGTCCATGTACTTTTTCTAAATACCTGTTAGTAAATACAACCACAAGCAGTTTGATTTTAGCTGGTGAAGGCAGCAACACACCTTCACTGTTCTTTCTCAGAGGTATATAAACTGTCTATCTTTATGCCATAACTTAATCCATAGATCATCTTTCCCTTACCTGAGAGATCACATTGGCTTATTACATTGATGACTATACGCTTATTGGAACTAGTGAGCAAGAAGTAGAACTTACTTTAGACATATTTGTAAGAGATTCTTATGTCAGAGGAAAATAAATTTTAAAAAAATATTCAGGGTTCTTCTACCACAGTGAAATTTCTGGGAGTTCAGTGATGTGGGGCATGTTGAGATTGAGATACCCTCTCGAAGGTGAAGGATAAGCTCTTCCATCTGGCTCCTTTCATAATAAAATATGAGTCACAATGCCTAGTTATGTTAATTTTGAGTGGGTCTCCAAACAAGAGAAGGCTGTGCAGTAGGCTGAGGCTGCTGAGGTAGTTATAAATACCAGCTATGAACACATGTCCACTTGCAGAAACATAGACTCCAACTGCTATGAATATTTTTTTTATTTTTTAAAAAATATATATGCACACAAATTTGTAAAATACAAGCAGTCCCCAGGTTATAGACAACCTGACTTACAGAGTTCTTCTGTACTTATCAATGGGCTCCCAAGATTCCCCAGAAGGATAATTTAGAATTAAATAATTAAGTTAAAAATTTGGGAACTAGCTTCTTTCATGCATATAAACAAATCTGCATGATGTTAGCGGTTTGTTGGCACAGAATCTTTACACCAGCATCTAGTCTCATAGATAGAGAAGCAGTGGATAGAAACACAAGAACATGATGAATCAGAAAATCCAGAGCCAAGAAAGTTTATGACAAAAGAATTTGCTGCAGCCTTTCGTCTCACTGAAGCAGGACTTGCTAAGCTTGAGGAGCAAAATCCCGACATTGAGCGGTTTACAAAGGTTTACTGTCCAGTTAGTGAGAACAACAGCTGCTACTAGACCATTTATGATGAAAAGAAAAGAAAAAAGCTGTACAAAAAACCCTAGATTTCTTTTCCAAGATACTGACTTCAGTGGTAAGCTCCCCTCCTCCAGTAACAGAATCAAATCCTAAATCTCCAGCACCCACTCCATCCTCCTTAGCACCATCTCCATCATCATCTTCTGATTAATATTAGCCTACCTTCTTGCCTCAAAAATGCTCCCTCCAGTAAGCAAGACATTGATGCAACATTAGGTGAGTGTTAACCTTTAATATTCCTTTTTTTAAAATTTCACCTATCTTCTATCTAAACTTTTTGTATGACTTTGTTTTTATGTTCTGTTTGTTTGAATTAAAAAAAAGAGTATGATAGTTTTTTCTTTAACTTATTATTACAGCACAGTGGTATCGTTATTATTATTACAATATTAGACTGTATTATCATTACCACATATGGGCCATTATAGCATTATTATTATTGTTATCCTATTTTTACCATATATATGCTGTTCTTCAGGGGTTTGAGTTACATACAAATCCAAACTAAAGACGTTTTCAGGAAGCTGGGGACCATCTGTGTATCTTTGTTTTCTTTTTGCTCTTATCTCTTTATCTTCTAACACAAGATTTATTAATAATAGTTAACTTTAAAGCACTGTATTTATCTATGAAAGCTGCTTTGCTACTTGGGCCATTTCATCCAGCAGGCTTGATCATGCTTGGAGTGTCAGTGGTAAATAGAGATGCTGCTCGAAGCTTTGGCAGCCTCCTATTCGTAAATCACAGCACAAACCCATAAAATATTGTAGTAAATACCTGACATCCTCTGCAGATAACTATTCTTTTTCTTCTTTTGACAAACAGTTTTTCGTTTGCTGCTGGGCCCTAGTACACATTGAATGCTTAACCATGGGCCACGAACTTACCACGTATACTGAGTTATTCATCATGAACTGGGTCTTTGCTGATCCACTAATCCATAAAGTTGGGCATGAACAGCATCACTCAAATTGATGGTTAAGCTGGTTGGTCAGGGACTTGGAAGGAACATGATGGGAAGGTTGGTGACAAGGTCTGAGGGAAAGTTATATGGATAAGCCTCTTTGATGGGATATCTACATCCTCTGTGAATGCTCACCAATGGTTGACCTCAGCAGAATAGGATTTTAATAATTAAGTGGATAGTACAGCCTTTCCTATTGCTATCAGTTAGCTTCCTTCCCTAGCACCTCCTGTCATTGCCCAATGGTCTCATGAAGAAAGTAGTGACGGCAGCAGGGTTGGTAATTATGCATGGGCTCAGCAACATGGACTTTATGGCATGGCTGACCTGGGTACAGCCACTATAGTGTGTCAAATCTGCCAGCGACAGAAAACAACACGGTGTTTCTGCTATGACATTACTCTGAGTGATCAGCCAGCTATCTAGGGACAGGTAGACTACATTGGACCATTTCTATCAGAGAAGGAGCGATACTTTGTTCTTACTGGAAGAAACATTTACTGTGAATATGGATTTGCCTCCTGCATACAATGCTACTGGAAAAATTACCATCCATGTCCGTATGAAATGTCTTGTACACCGTCACGGTATCACACACGGTATTGCTTCTGATGACAGAATTCATTTCACAGCAAATAAAGTATGGCGGGGGCCCATACTAATGAAATTCACTAGTTGCACCATGTTCTCTATCATGCTGAAGTAGCTACCTTGATAGAACAACGGAATAGTCTTTTGGAGACACAGTTACAGTGTCACCTAGATTGCAATGCAATACCTTGCAGTGCTGAGGCATTATTCTCCACAAAGGTGTATGTGCTCTAAATCAGCATTTAATGCATAGTGATGTTTCTTTCATTGCCGACATTCACAGGCCCATGACTTAAAGGGTGGAAATGGGAGTAGCACCAATTTTTATTACCCCTAGTAATCAACTAACAGAATAATTGTTTTCTGCCCCTGTGACTTTGAGCTATGCTGGTCTATGGGTTTTAGTTTTAAAGAGAAAATTGCTTCCACCAGGACACACGATAATAATTCCATTGAACTGGACTTTAAGACTGCCATCAGCCACAATGGGATCCTCATACTCCTGAATCAAGAGACAAATAAAGGAGTTTCTATACTAGCTGGGGTGATAGATGACCAGGGGGAAATTGAGCTATTACCGCACAATGGAGATAAAGTGGAGTAGGTCAGGAATAAGAGAGATTCCTCAAAATACCTCTTATTACTACTATGCCCTGTGATTAAAGTCAATGGAAAACTACAACAACCCTATTCAGGTAGCACTCTGAATGGCCCAGAACCTTTAGGAATGAAGGTATAGGTCAATCCACCAGGCAAAAACCATGACAAACTGAGATACTTGCTGAAAACAAAGGGAATATGGAGGGCAGAAGAGGGTAGTTTCAAATACCAGCTAGGACCACATGAATAGTTACAGAAATGTAGATTCTAATTGCTATGAGTATTGTTTGCTTGTTTTATGCATGTATAAAAATATGTAGATTTATAAAAATGTCTTTGTCTTCTTTCCTCTCTTATCCCTTTATCAGCTAAAATAAAATCTATTAACAATAGTTAAGCCATAGCAGGTTATTTAAGTTACATGATACCAAGGATTGCCTACAATTGTCAGAAGCATAGACAATTTCTCCTTTAGAGCCTCTGAAAAGAGCAAATTCTGCTAGCACCTTGATTTCTGATTTCTAGCCTCAAGAACTGTGAAAAAATAAATTTTGGATATTTTAAGTCACCCAGATTGTACTACTTTGTTATGGTAGCCTTAGGAAACTAATACAAAAGTAAATAGATTGTTTGCCTGAGGATAGTTTCCTTTAAGACTAATTCATATGTGAACCTACAAAATACCAAAGTCTCCAGAATTTTACACACCCAATCCCAGTTAAATCCCTAGCTTTTGTTCATTACCAGATGTTTTAATTAATCTATACAGCACCATGGTATCAAGTCCTCGTGCTACAGATTATTTGTGTAATTTCTTTGAGTTCTTTATTATTTTCCAAAAAAAATCCCTCAGTTTGCAAATGGACATTTTGATATGCTGCTTTAAAATGTATATTAAGAATCAAATTAATGAATATTTTAAAAACAAAACAAGCAAACAATGCAAAATGCAGATTTTACTGTAGCAGTGGTTCCAAACTTTAGCATGCACACGTATCACCTGGAGAATTCGTGAAAACCAAATTGCTAGTCCCCAATCTCAGAGTGCCCTGATTCAGTAGGACTGGGCTGGGGCCCAAGAATTTTTATTTCTATATAGGTATCAAGCGATACTGATACTGTTTAATGTCTACAGTTTGAAAATCACTAACCTAGAAAATCCTGTGTTTTCCACATAACGTGCACAGTGTTATATCATAGAACAGATAATTAAAATAGCTCCTCTTTGTGTATACCTATTTTTCATATTATAATATCTCTGAATCTAGGAAAAGAATAAAATAGCCTGAGTTTTATACGATTTTGAACTTGTCCCTGTTCTCAGATACTAGGCAATATTTGTGGTTTATTATTTTTGGTAAGAGATGATTATTGTCTTCAACTTCAATGTCTCTACCTACATACGGTCATTATCTCCCAAATAGATACCTGCAGCAACTTTCCAAAGGTCTGCATGCCTCCATTTTCCTCGACTCCCAGTGATTCTTCTAAAAATGGAATTTACGTGAAAATACATTCATATAACTCATGGCATAAAGTTTTCAATAACTTCGCCATTGAACTTGAGATAAAATCCAGACAACAGGGCTGACAAAACCATATTTAAGCTGTCCTTAACCTTCTTCTCTAGATTTATGGTTTTCTTTTTTTGCCCACCATTGAAAATTTATTCTGTAGCCGTTATAAAGTATTATTTTATTTTTATTTTCTGAATCATACTCTTTTATCTCTTGCATTTCAGGTCTTGTCACATACATTTATCTCTGTTACTTCACTCATCAGTTTAATTTCAGAATGTCTATAAAGCATACCTGACCAAAACCATTTTTACGCAAAACAGATAAGCTAACAATGTTTGCTTTGTATCCACAGTATTATAACTGGCTCCATAAACAACTTTCAATGATCCCTTTATGGTTTTTATAGTGTTCTCCCTTAAATAACTACTTGACCTTTTGAGTCTTTTCCCAGAAATCATGGATGTTCACTAAGACAAAGGAGTTGAGATTCTGAAGGACCCTGGGTAGACTTCCTGATGACTCATCATCTTCCACAAACTGCCCCAGTGCAGGTGGCTTCTTGTTAGTTATATCATGACATGCTCCACAGCCCAGTACCCTCATTTAAAAGCCTATGATCTGCATTAGTCTGAGAGATGGATTTGAGCAGCTTCTCCTGTTCTCCCAACAAGATGTCTTTTGTATTAAACATTTCGTTCTTCCTTGGCAATCCTCATTGTCTTGATAATTGGATCTTTGTATAATGAGCTACTGATCCTAGACTGAAACCCCCTTGCAGTTTCAACAACAATTTAAGGGGCTCGTCTGAGATGGCGTTGCTCGTGGTTCGGTGACTTCAGAGTGGAGAGAGATCTAAAGCCTCCCTTGGCAGCTGCCTGGCGATATTTGTGGGATGTCGGCTTTGGATTCTCCTGCCAGCTCTGCCATTGCTAGCCTCCAGCACATTTGTGATTGCCTCCTAGTTGCCTCAGAAGAAAGGCTCTCCGGTTTCGAAATTTGTGTCCAGATAGTGAGTGCTGTTTGAAGGTACTGCACAGTGGGGTAGGTCCCTCTCAATTTGAGGAATTCTGAGGGAATTCTCATTTGTTTTGAATTGGATAGGCCCCGAACCATCTATGACAGGGATACCTAACCTAGCTATTAATATTTTGATTTGGCAATCCCAGGGATTATTATGTGAAAATGCAGTTCATTTGTTTGGAACCTCTTGAATTTCTCTTTTTGTTGACCGTCTATCTGTATTGGTGTGTGGTATGTACATGTGGAGTCTGTTAAGCTCTTTGTTTCTGTTTTCTTTTTGCCTACTTTAAATTTGCTGTTGGTAGGTATTATAAACTCACTCCAAGATCTAGGAGGTTAAAAAACACCTCCGGTGGTAGTTTCCCTTGCAGCAGCTTCAAAGTTCTGAAAGGTTAAAAGACACCTCCATCCTAAAGTCTGGGAGACTAGAAGACATCTGTGTCCTAAGGTCTAGGAGATTAAATGACATCTCCATCCATAGAGGCAATCTTCCTTGAGATGCAGCTATGTTTGTTGTTGGACAGAGAAAGAGAAATGGAAACATAATGTATACAGATTTATGTGGAACTTCAGAGGATCTCATGGCTAGATTTCTGAGATAAAATCTATTAAAACTTTGTGGGCACATGTATGTATTTAGATGTGTTTTATGTATGTATATGTATTATATGTCTATATGGTGCCAAAATTGGCTTATAAATAAAAGGAGCACTCATAAGTTAAATAAATAAGCCTAAAGGCTTTTCATATTCATGTAAATTTAGTAATCTTTGGTACATAAGCTGGTTTTTAAAAATTATTGATAAAATAGCAATAAAAAATGCCTCCAAATTTTTTAGTACACATTTTTGCCTGAGCTTACTGGTCACTTTTATATTTGAAGGTTTTAGGGTTTGACACAAAGATTATAAAACTAAAAACGAAACTAGAAAAAAATTACCTCTGTTTGTGTGATTTTTGAGAAGTAAGACTAATTTAATATTGTTGGTTTAATATAAGCAGCCAATACTCGTGGGTTATCGGCAATAATACCCATGTGTTTAAACGCTAAGGTTCTTACTAAGGTCAAAATGTAGACATGGTTAAATAAAAATTTATGTCAGTAAATTACAATAAATAAAACTCTAAATAAATAATAGCACAAAAACAGAAACTTATGGGCAAAGGTTTATGAAGATAGTTTGGTTTTGGTCTCTTAATCCTAGTTGCACATGCAGTTTCTTCCATTGAGTTTACTGTCTGTGGAAAGGTACACATAAAATCTGTTTCAAACTCATATCTTCTATCATCTGATATTAACAGTATTGTTAGGGATTTAAAGCTGCCCTAGGAGATACAGTTATAAAAGCTTAAATCAAATTGTAGACTTCAGTTGTCTCTTTGGTTTCGCTTACTCTTGATTTGTTTTGAGTACTGGTTGCAAGCTAGCCTGTTAGGTGTACACTTTGTTGCCATAACAAAGGTCTCTGCCTGAAAAAATTTGAAAAAGAATCCCTGAATCTTTAATTTTTGTATAGTAATTTTTGTTAGAATCCAAAGAGAATCTCAAAACAATCATACTCGTTGAAGTATTACATGTAATTGAATTTGCATTTAAGTGGGAAAATGATTTGAGATCATTTAGATTATTTTTAAAATAAGTTGATCTTTATCCTTATATTAAAAAAAATGTTATGACTTTGTACCATTATTCAAGATGCTAATGATTAATGTTAGTGGTTTATTCATTCTATAGTCAGGTAATGTCATGTCAATAAATTTTGTTTTGGGATATTGATATTTTATATAGATCTAACTAGTTAATGTCTTTGAGCAAGATGTGTTCTAAAACTTCTATTATATTTATAAAACTTAAAGATGTTCCATTATTCAGTATAGCAAGTCTTACTAAAATTTTTATGTTTGTTACCTTGGTAGGATTGTTTTAAGTTTAAAAGTAATAATTAAAACTGTATTTTGTGACTGTTTTTAGGACTATGTTTTAAAATTCTTTTCTTTCTATTTCCCCCCAATTTTATTTAGGAAAATATGTTCCGATACTAAATTTGTTTAGACATTGAATGACTTTGTTGAGAGAACAATTAATCACATTGGTTGTCTATCTAATATTCACAGGCTATCAAAATGGTTAACAGGAAAATAACTTTAAATGAAAATAAGAATCTAAGTAAACTGTTAAAAAAATATAGATAAGTGTAAATGAGATACATGCTTATGACATAAAATTTAAGATTTCTTGCTTCCTAGGTTTTCACCAAGGTTTGAGTTACTGGAAGTTAAAATTTCTAGTTAATGTATGTGATACTATATATAAAGTGAGGCAAAAATAAAAAATATAAGATATTTTTTTATTTATAAAATTATAAAATGGGAACAAAATGCTTTTTATTAAAAGGAATAATTTTGTTTAATTTGGAGGTTATTTAAAGGCTTTTATAAAATAAGACAAAAAGCAGTGAACAAGAGAGAAAGAGATGTGAAAAAAGCTATAAACATATAAAGCTATAAACATGGCTGAAAAGTTTACCATCAGCAATCAGTGACTTCACATAATGCAAAATGTATTATCCCTACTAGAACAAAAGGGAGGCTTTTCTTTAATGGCCAGCCAATTGGGTATATATCAGGCTACTCTGTTAGATAATCTTAATATGGGTGGTGTCCACCTTAAATCCAGCCACCTTGCTGTCTACAGACTGTTGTTCCCTAGTACATCATTCCATTCAAATTCTTGACCAAATCTAGTCACCAAGATTTTACATATAGCCCCTGTTGGACTCCAATAAAGAGCTCTTTATGAAAGGAAGCAGCTTTATGAAACATAAACAATGCAAAGCTGAGTATGCTGTGGTTACTGGTCAACAGGTAATAGAGACACAATCTCTATCCCCTGGGACATTTTCCCAGAAGGATAAATTGATTGTACTAATGACTTATTACAAGTATGCTTCATGGTGGTACAAATTCATAAAACTATTTGGAAGAAACAAAGGTATCTTACCTCTAAAAATGAGAAAATTAAATATGAACTACAAACTGAGTTATTAAAAAACATTTTGTTGTCCAAGGAAGAAGATATCATGCACTGCTGGGGACATCAGAGAATTGTCTATGGTAGACTTGAGGGCCAAAAGAGCAGACTGACAATTGTCCAACCAATTGGGCTTAATCCCCTCCCTCCAATTGGATAGCCAAGGGACCACTATTTGTATAATAGTATGTCATTAAATTATGTTTCCCTAAGGTCTTGGGAAATTAATAACATGGCTGCTCCCAGAGGGACAGGCAAACAGGAGCAGGTGCAGTTGGTGTACTCTCTGAGTATATTTTGGCTTTGGGGCCAATTATAAAAAGACCCCTTCAGCCTATGATTGTCTAAACAACTGGATAATGGTAAACATTTGCTTGCTGGAAATCCTTAACCACCCATTTTTCCATCCATAACAGGTCAAAGTTGTCCCTTAAAGGAGCTCCCTAAAACTGTTTTCATGAGTAACTAGGGAAATTTTGATTGGGAATTCCATGTGGGGGACACTGGGTCAATATTCCCCAAGAGAGATCCCAGAGGGGAATATACTTTACTACCTTGGTGACAACTCAGCAACATGCACTAAAATGTTTTGGTTACAAGTCCAAAATTTTTGTTTTTCTTCATACCCCAACTATGTTCCATTTCAGCAGGAAACAGCCAGGTAGATCAACATCCTGATTCCCCAAGATTAAGGAATGAACTATTAATAAAAAGAAATAGGGAGTTGTAACTGGCTCCACGAACAAACTTCAATGACCCCTATGTGTTTTTTTAATACTCTCCATTAACTAACTACTTGACCTTTTGAATTGTTTCCCAAAAGTGGTGGGTTTTCTGCAAGACAAAGGAGTTGAAATTCTGAAGGGCCCTGGACACACATCCTGACAAATCACCATCCCCCACAATTTGCCACGATACACGTGGCCCCTTGTTAGTTATACCACAAACTGCCCCAAGGCATTCGGCCCCCTCCTTTAAAACTCCTGATCTTTATTAGTGAGAGAGACATATTTGAGGCAGCTTCTAAATCTCCCAATAAGACAGACACCTGTCATATTAAAAAATTCCTCTCCCTTGGCAATCCTTGTTGTTTCAATAATTGGATCTTTGTGCAATGAGCAACTAGACCTAGACTGAAACCTCCTTGCACTTTCAATAACAGGATACCACTATCACATATTTTATGATTTGCTTTGAGTGCTCATGTTTCTTTGCACTACCAGGTAGAGTAAGAACAACATGATAGCATAATTTCAATCCATCTTTTTCACCATGTTATCACTAGTGCCTCACACAATGCACTGTACAGACAAGTGTTCTAAAATATATTTCTAAATTATTATATTAATGAATTAATTACTGTGTAAGGCATTTGGAGTCCACCTGCTTGGAATTCATATCAAATGTTTCAGAAACAAGATATGTAATAAAAATTAATAGAATTTGAAACATTCAAATGCTTTTAATGACTTCATGCTTTCAAATAAGTTTTTTTAAATGAAACTGAAACAAAAATGGAGAGAAACTTCAACCATAAACCATAAATAAGAAACATAAGCCCTAATTGATTTTCTGAAAAACAGTTTTGAGAAAAATGAAATTTAAATAAAAATGTCAATAGTATACTTTTTAAACATCCATTCAAAAAAATTCTATTCTTTAATTTGAGAGTCAATGAAGAACACAGTTAACATAAACATTATACATTTTGATATTGGTTGTAATTTTAGTGTACCATCAGCTAATAAGCAAGTACATCTTAAAAATTATCTAGAATATTAGGCCACTGGTATTACTGGTATTGTCAAATCCATCAGGTAGTCTGTGCTTCTACTGATTAGTCTGACTTTTGCTTTGGCATCATACTTATAAATGCACACATAAATATTAACATACATTTTAGAACCTCTAAAACAATGTGCTAGAAGTTCACAAGACTATGTGCGACATGTGTTTTCAAGGTGTGGTGTCTGTGTGGAGATGTGTAGATGAATATTGTCAAGTGAAATTATAATATAAGTAGATCCTGTATTTAAAATAAAATAGCTATATCATATACTATGACCAAAACCAGATCTAGACAAGCTGGCAAGTCATGCTGTTAACTAGCTAGACTATCAAGCTGACCTTTCCACAGTACTACTCATATGCCACTATAACGTAAGTGACTACTATCACAATTAATTTCAGCTCCTCAGTTCCAATAAAACAAGAACCACTTTGTTGTTCATTTCACATTTATCTTTATAATAGTTTGAACTGTACATAAGAGTGCTTTTCAGAATAAATTTCTGCTAAAATTGGTTAAACTATACTGATTAGTGATGTCCTTAAATCAATGGCTCCTTCATTTAAAAGTGAGAATGCTATGTTAGTAATAGTCTTGTTTTACAATATCTGGTTCTCCTACTTCCCCTCCTCTGTCTTTCTCTCTTCCCTTCTCCCCTCCTTCCACCTCTTTCTCATCTTGCTTTTCTTCCTTCCCCCTCTTCCTTTTCATTCTATTTCCTTTCATTGTTTTACTTATCACAATTTAGAATCATTGGAGAAATATATCACACATTATAAATATAAACATATTTCAATGAAAACATTGTATTTTTTCATGTCTATATTGCATTAATATCAATTTAAATATGAAATATTAGGAAATTACATATTTTTAGACAAGGTCTATAATATAATGATTATTTTTAAAATAGAGAGTTTGATACTGAGGGAACTATTCCCTAGGTTTCATAATATCAGCTTCCATCAATGATTACATACAAATTAGAAAAAACTATACCTAAGTTCTTCAGGTATTAAAATATCTACTTAACATTTTATTGCGAGATAAATATTAAAAATATATTATCATTTATTGTTTAGTGCTTACTATTAAGCAGTCAACTAATTTAACAGTTATTTAGTAAGTGCTTAATATGTACTTGATGATATAATGACCACTGTACATGGTGGAGCTCATGTTCTAGTAGTGAGAAGTATGCAATAACAATTAAAAAAAATAACTTTCATAGATATAAGTGCTATCCAAGGGCTATTCCAGATTGAGTGGTCAGGGATGGCCTCACTGAGGATCTGAATTATTAGTAGAAGAAGCCATATAAAGTTTTTTGGGAAGATTCTTTCAGGCACATTACATTATACTCCATAAATGTAATACAATTACAATTTGCAAATTCAAAGTAATATAAGGTTTAAAAAAGTAATGGTAATTGGTGAAACAAGCTTTAAGGGACAGAAAAATGTCAAGGAAGCTAAAATTTGATGAAAGGGAGAATGGTAGACAAAGTCAGATATGTGGGCACACATTACAATATGAAGGGAATTTCTTCACCATGATGAAGAATTTGGATTTCATTGAAATTGTAAAGGGAAGCCATTAGAGTGTTTTAAATTGAAAAAATAATGTGAAATGATTCCAGATTATTTTACTTTTTTATTGCTATTAATTGAGAATGGACTACAAAAAAGAGAAAGGAAAAAAAAAAGAGAAAGGGATACAGATAAAGTGGGGGTAGGGATTCATTTAATATACTATATGTGCAGAAGTAGAATCATTGAGTTATGGAGTAATAGAAATTTATATTACTCAAAATCTTTGAGTAAGGCCGGGCGCAGTGGCTCACGCCTGTAATCCTAGCTCTCTGGGAGGCCGAGGCGGGTGGATTGTTTGAGCTCAGGAGTTCAAAACCAGCCTGAGCAAGAGTGAGACCCCGTCTCTACTAAAAATGGAAAGAAATTAATCGGACAGCTAAAAATATATAGAAA
>CAUYRB010028244.1:0-25628 GCA_963574695.1 Propithecus perrieri
CAACTAAAAATATATAGAAAAAATTAGCCGGGCATGGTGGCGCATGCCTGTAGTCCCAACTACTCGGGAGGCTGAGGCAGAAGGATCGCTTGAGCCCAGGAGTTTGAGGTTGCTGTGAGCTAGGCTGACGCCACGGCACTCACTCTAGCCCGGGCAAAAGAGCGAGAATCTGTCTCAAAAAAAAAAAAAAAAAAAAAAAGATTCACTATGGCATTATTGGCATTATAGCATCGAATAACTGAGAACAAAAAAAGATCCTTCAGTAGGTCAATGTCTACAAATTAGAACTAAATAAATACCCAGTATGTAATATTATTCAGCCATTAGAAGGAATGAGGCATTGTTTATAAAGTTGTCCAACTTGCTTAACTAAATGCAATATGTAGAATATAATCCCATATCTCTTTTGAAACAAAATGTAGTACATGTATTTGCAGAACGTATGTTAGAAATGAACTAAGGGAATTCCACAGAAGGAGATTACATGTGGTGTGGTGGTACTTTTTAAACTCCAGTTATCTTTGGACTTTTTTTTTTTTTAAAGTAGTCAGTGTAAAGTGTCTGGGGGCAGAGCGATGTCCCTCTGGGGGTTACCTGTGATGTGGGCCAAGTACTGCACAGCAGAGGTTTTGCCGGTCCCTGTCTCCCCCACCAGCAGCACAGGCTCCCCTTTGCTGACACACACTGCAAGCTGCTCAAGGAGAACAGAGGATGGCCGTGTAGCAGCAAAAGTGAACTTCTCCCTGGAAAGGGTAAAAATGAGTATGAAAACCAGGCTGCAAGCTTCTCTTAGCATTGCTCTGAGGAACCAGATTTTCTAGATTTAACAAACAAGAGTAAGAAAAGAGCTCAGAGAAATTGTTTTCATGCTGTAATAGATAGTCTTACAACATATAAATTATAGAATTCAGTCACTCTCCAAACACTGAATATTCATATACTTGGTACTATGCTAGGCTCCAGAGATTGAAAACACCAATAAGATAAGACATTATCTGTACTAGCTATGTCATCTTGGGCAAATTACTTAACCTACCTTAGTCTCAATTTCCTCACCTAGAAGATAATAGTACCTAGTTGTTAACGGGTTGAATAGTCTTTCCCCAAAATTCGTGTCCATCTAGAACCTGTGAATGTGACCTTATTCCAAAATAAGGTCTGCAGATTTAATCAAGTTAAACTGCATTACGTTAGGCCTTAAATGCAATGACTAGTGTCCTTTTAAGGGAGCGATTTGGAGACACAGAAACATAACGAGGGAAAAAGGCCACATGACAAGAGAGAGAGACTGGAGTGATACAGGTACAAGCAAAGGAAAACCAAGGACTGCTGGGAGCCAAGAGGAACCAGGAACAGGCAAGAAGTGTATTCATCTCTAGACCCTTCAAAGGAGAACCATGGCCCTACTGACACCTTCATTTCAGACTTCTATCCTCTAGAACTGTGAAGGAATGTTGTTTAAAGCCATCAAGTTTATGGTAATTTGTTATGGCAGCCCTATGACACAAAAATACTAGTTCACAGGATTATTGTAACCACTACACAAGAAAGCACATGTAAAGCACTTGGCACAAAGTCAGGGATATAGTAAGTATTTAATAACTATTACCTAGATCTCAGAATCTTATATAACTCCAGACTTCGGTTAGTTTATAGACTAATGTTAGATATAGCCTGACTTTCAATTGAGGCTTACTTGACTAAATACAGTGAGTAAAATCAAGGACTGATCTCTATTGACATTCATCACCTCCTTCACCTATTAACACCTAGTTTCACAGAACATACTTTGGGAAAACACTACTGCTTACCATGAAGCACACTGGAGCGATCGCAGTCCAGATATGTGTTTTGTGCTAGACTACACCTGCTATCAAGCTCCTAGTAACCTCACAGTTCACAGATTAGTTTACGACCTTACTTCCGTATGTGAACAGCCTCACTTTGTTTCCGCAGAAGTCGTACACGACCCACTTGCACATCTAGTTCATTGATCACAATCTCTGGTTTATAAAGTTGACAGAAGAATTCAGTCTATTGGGAGGGAAAGATTTTACCTGAGTAAATATGCATATATTCTTTGAACATTTCCCCACCCAAGGTGGTTTATTGTGCCCCTCTAATTAGCTCTCTATTAACAATCACACTCTATTTCTAAGACAGGCACGTTAATCAAGAAATTTTTTTTCATTTTCCCAATTTCTTACGCTGTGTTTTTGAAAACATCGATGTTTCCCTGAAATGATACTTTTTGCCCATTCAAATAAGCCTCTGCCTATATCTGAAGTTAACACACTGACATATCCCAATAAAGAGAGTGAAAAGTATGCTCTACACCTGAAAGAAAATCAAAGTAGTCTTTCTCCAGCCAATCTTTCTTCTTCTTTAAATTTCTAACATAATGCAGGAAACCATGGTACATGTGACTACACCCAAAGCAGAAAGAGGAGCTGTGGCAGACACTCCTGGATGTCTGCTCAATAGCCATTCCTCTTTTGTCTTCATCACTAATCCAAAGAACCCAGATTTTGTTCAGGTTTGGGACAGAAGTGAAAGGAAGAAAGTACTCTGGCAAGGTGAGGCCCCTCCCAAACCAAAGAAGATGAATACTGATCAGTCAAAGCCAATCATGGTGGTTTAATTCCTCTCGCCTAATACAGTTAATATATTTTATTGTTTAAGTCCCTTTCATTAAGGTGTTCTGTTATCTCTAGTCAAAACCATCCCAACTATTTCAGAAGCCTAAGAAAAATCTCTAGTATTGCGGTTCTCAACATAAGGCTTTTTAGAGTCATCATTCTTGTGGGAATGCCAGATAACTGCCTTAAGATGAGCCCCTGAGTGAAAGCCTCTCTCCTCCAAAAATATATATTTTGATATAAAATAAGAATGGCAAAATATTAACATCAGCAATGAACCTAAGTAGTAAGTGTACAGGTATTCATTGGTACTACTCTTTGCAACTTTTCTTATGATGGAATAATAAAAAAAATGGGGGAAAAAATCTGTGTACTAAACCATACAAAGGTGTTACTAAGACATAGTTACAGTACTGGGTCTATGACCTACAGAATAAAATGTTCATTAAAACACTGGAGGAGAATAGGCTATACATATGATAATAGGACATGAGGAAGCTCACTTTAAGAATATGGAACACATGGAGAACTATTTGACATGGGAATACTGGAAGTTGTATGCCCACAATAGGTGTCAATAAAACTACCAAATTTTATAAAGGATTTAACATTGCAAAAGGTATTCCAAGTAATGATCAGAGACCAGCAAGCAAGCTAAATATCTCGGCTTTCTTTCAACAGTGAAATAGAAACAGCACTACATACCTTTTTCTTAGAAATATTCAATTTGCTTCCAATAACTTCTGCCATTTTCAGTTTGCTTGTACGCTCAGAAAGCATTGCTGTGAAACAGTCCAGAGCCTATTAAAATAACCAAAGTAAATGACAGCTGATTTTAAATATAATAATCACAGAGCTTCACTTTCTTGGCCACAAGGAGGAACATAAAATTCAGCAAAAACATTCTGCAGGACTAAACGGATCGCAAAAAGGTACCCAACCCCAAATTCAGGACCTTACCATAATGGAGAGACAGGACACCAACAAATGTGAAGGATTTACTACTGAAATACCAGCAAAATTAAAAAACAAACAAACAAGACCTCGACTTGCAAATCCTAACTTCAGACAAAGAAAAGCGATTAGTGTTAATCATTAGGTACATAGATCATGTGAAAACTGACCCCATATAATGCCAGAGTAACACCAAAAGATTGCTTTCTAGCTGTAAGGGGAAACACGTGGCATACAACACCGCTTGTCTACCATTATCCTAACCCGGTACTCAATCTTAACAACTACCAGTAGGCCAACCAGGGATGTGTTCTGAAGTAATGAAATATAAAGTACCACCAAAAATGGATTTTACCCAAAAAAAAGCTTAACTTGAATCCATCAAACAGTTTGTTAAACTTCTATTCACAGAAAATACAAGTGAGAATATAAGGTAAAAGACACCATGAGTGTCCCCTATATATGAGAATGTATAAAGAATATATCCAGTCTCTGCTCCCAATTTTTGGCACAAAACTTCAAAAAATCCTTGGAATTACTCCAGTGAAGAGTATTTTTTTATTATTCACAATGAATTCCTTTGGACCATGCCTGAGTTTATGCTAATACGGCAATTCATGGTGGATCCTTAAATAATTTCAAGGGAAGGGCTGGCCAAGCCAGAAAGAGCAAGCTCGTGATTAGGGGTTGAAACTTTGAGCACCATCCCCAATCTCTGGAGAATGAAAGTTCAATCACATGGCCAACAACATAAGACCTCAATTAAACTGAAGACACACAAAGCCTGGAGAGCTTCCTGGTTGGTGAACATATTGACGTGTCTGGAGGGTGGCACACCTTGACTCCATGGGAACGGATCCCTGTTCTTGGGACCCTCCCAAACCTTGCCCTATGTGTCTCTTCCACCTGGCTATTTCTAAGTTGTATCCTGTATACCAAGACTGTAATTGAAAGTATACCACTTTCAGTGAACTCTGTGAGTCATTCTATCAACTTACTGAACCTGAAGGGGTCACAAAAACCCCCAAATTTATAACTAGTGGGCCATAAGTGTCATTGCCCAATTCCCCAGACTTGGAGCTGGGGTCTGAAATAAAGATAGTTTTGTGGAAGACTGAGCCCTTAATCCTGTGGTATCTATACTAACTCTAGGTAATACCAGAATTGGATTGCATTAATTTCAAGACACTAGTTGGTACTACAGCAATACAGACGCAACCAGATGAAGGTAAAAACATTTTGCAAAATGAGGGATGTCTTCAACAAAGTAGTGTCTTTAAAGGGAGACTCTGAAACTGTAAAAGAGGTCTTAAGCCTAAATGCACACAAAAAAGATCCGGAAGGACACATATTAAGGCGTTAGTGCTAAGGAATCTCTGGATGTGGGGATATTTTCATCATTTTGCTTCGCTATATTGTTCTATGTTCAATAATATATACATACTGTTTCTCTATTAATAAAATATTTGTATATGAATGTTCACAGCAGCATTAGTCACAATAGCCAAAAGGTAGAAACAAATGTCCATCAATAGATGAATTTTTAAGACAAAATGTGTTCTATCAATACAATGGAGTATTCTTCAGCCTTAGAAAGAATGAAGTACTGATTCATGCTACATGGATTAACCATGAAAATATGCTGACTGAAGCAGCTAGACAGAAAAGACCACATATTATATGATTCCACTTATATGGAAGGTCCAGAATGAACGAATCTATAGAGAGAGAAGGTAGATTAGCCCACTGCCAGGGGCTCCAGGGAGAGAAAAATAAAAATGAAGCAATTGGTTTGGAATTTCTTCCTGGGGTGATAAAAATGTTCTATTATACAATTACATAGTGACGATGGTTGTATAATTCTCTGTGCAGTCTAAAAAAACCACTGAATTGTATACTTTAAAAGGGTAAATATTACGGTATGGGATTATATATCTCAATAAAATGGTTTTATAACACACACACAGTAACATTCCAAAATAGAGAGTAAAAAAGAGGTATCCAAAATAGAGAGTAAAAAAGAGGAAATAATCCTACCAATACCTCAATTTTATTAGAAAAGTACAAAACAAGGTTATCTGCAAGAAACGAGAAACCTAGCAAAATGGGAAGAAGGGTTCACTAAAGAATGAGAATAAAGCATTTCGGGGTTTAGCTGAGCACTAAGTGTGCAATCCAAAGGTGGTTTTTCTCTGCTCAAAGTAACTTTACCAAACACAAAGAGGTAACTGCAAACCAAATTAGGGTCACTATTCTCTCCTCAATCCTAGGTAACAGAAAACACAATGCTTTATAATCAAAGCCCACCAATCTTCAGGTAGTACCAATTTTATTCTTAAGCAGGCAGGAATAAGTCTCTCTTTCTTCTTATTGAATATGGCAGAGCTGTAATTCAATAGAGCTTCCCTCACACCCAACACATTTTCCCCTCTAGGTTATACTTTATAACTTCCACATAATTTCTCTTCACTAAAGATAAAAAGCCCTACTGAGGCAAGTGGGGGGGGGGTCAGATAAATACAAATTTATCAAATAGACTAGTAAATTATGTACAGGAATAACTACTACATATCTTAGAAACACTGTATCTTACAACATTGCTTTACTTTTACCTGGAAAATTGTCTTTTCATTTTACCTTTAATTTTACTATCTATTTTACTGTATCTCATACTATACTTCTTCTGGAATTAGAACCACAAAACGTTTACTACACCCCATTAGTTTTAAGGCAACTTTAATTCAGTGTTAACTAGCTAAGGATAACAAGCCAGACCTAGACTAGAGAAAAACTCTCATAGCAATCCAGAGACAGGAAATAACAATGGAAGAGAAAACAGACAGGAAGACAACATCTTACCTCTTGAAAAATATTTAGCGATGCTGATGAAGATGAACTGTCAAAGCTATGGGCAATTCTATTGCACCAATTCAGTAGATCCCTTTAAAAAAAAGAAAAAAAAGACAGAAAGAAATAAAACACCCTAGGCTGAAGACATCAGAGGCATAAGAATTTATTCGGCCCACTTAAGCCTTGGGACATCTAACAACTCTTCCCTTTTTGGGAGGAATGTGAAGATAAAAAGTGTTAGGGGAAAGAATAAGTGAAGGTTCCCAGTCTTTACTCCTACCAGGAAGTGAACTAGCACTCATTTCTCCTCCACTGATGCCAGACCAGGTAGTGGAAAAGGTGGGAAGCAACTAACTCAGATCCAGATGGGGAGCTGCCCATTTCTAATTCTCACTGCGCACAGGGAAAGTTAACCATTAAGAACAGAGGACAATGGCACAGACCTCATTGTACATAGCAAAATCTAAGACAATTTACTTAAGACCCCAAGGGTCAGAAAAGGACATCTAGTAAAAGAATTATGTTAGTAACCATTCCCAAATTTGTCTTTAAAAGGTATTTTTTATTTTTATTTTTTTTAGAAACAGGGTCTTACTCTGTCACCCAGGCTGGAGTGCAGTGACGTCATCAGAGCTCACTGCAGCCTCAAAGTCATGGGCTCAAGTGATTCTCCCACCTCAGCAGCTAGGACTACAGCCATGCACCACCATACCCAGCTAATTTCTTTTAAATTTTTTGTAGAGCTGGGGTCTCGCTATATTGCCCAGGTTGGTCTCAAACTCCCGGGCTCAAGCGATCCTCCCACCTTGGCCACCCAAAGTGCTGGGATTATAGGCATGAGCCACCACACCCAGCCAAAAGTTATTTTTTAAAACCAAAAAGGACATTACCTTAATCAAGCTTTCCCAATCAGTAACTATAGATCTGAAAAGGGGATCTGATACTATGAAGCAACCTGGAAGTTTAATTCTAAAAGCTGACCTCTCATAACAACCATTTACTTCTAGCTGGTAAGAAATTCTGAGGGAAGCATTTTTAAAATCTCAACTCAAAAATGTGCTTAGTCCAGTACCTTAGAGACAATTCTCTTCCCTCAAGGACTGGTCTTTTGTTTTCTCTTCGGGCTTCTGAAACTTCCGCAGATGCCTGTTCACATCCAACAGAACTATCATTCCGAGAGTTATGTTTCTCTCCAGTAAGTTGGATATAAATGTCAAGCAGGTGATCAGCTGCTGCCAAGAGGCTGGGATATCTGCTCTGAAGAACCTGACAGAAGAATAAAAAAGGAAAGAAAATTTAGCAGGAGACATAGTGATTTTTAAAAGCACACATAAACCGCTGCTGAAACCAATCAGACAAAAAGTAGATTTCTCTATGAAACTTGTTATCTTTACCAAGTGTAAGAACTTGTACCCAGCCAAGCACCTTGGCTCATGCCTGTAATCCTAGCACTCTGGGAGGCGAAGGCAGGGAGATTGAGTGAGCTCTGGAGTTCAAGACCAGCCTCAGCAAGAGTGAAACCCGTCTTTATTAAAAATAGAAAAATGAGGCCGGGCGCGGTGGCTCACGCCTGTAATCCTAGCACTCTGGGAGGCCGAGGCGGGCGCATTGTTTGAGCTCAGGAGTTCGAGACCAGCCTGAGCAAGAGCGAGATCCCGTCTCTACTAAAAAAAAAAATAGAAAGAAATTATCTGGACAACTAAAATATATAGAAAAAATTAGCCAGGCATGGTGGCACATGCCTGTAGTCCCAGCTACTCGGGAGGCTGAGGCAGTAGGATCGCTTGAGCCCAGGAGTTTGAGGTTGCTGTGAGCTAGGCTAACGCCAGGGCACTCACTGTAGCCACAGCAACAAAGTGAGACTCTGTCTCAAAAAAAAAAAAAAAAAAAAAAAAACAGAAAAATGAGCCAGGTTATATGGCAGGCACCTGTAGTCCCAGCTACTCCAGAGGCTGAGGCAGAAGGATCACTCGAGCTCAGGAGCTGGAGGTCGCAGTGAGCTATGATGACATCACTGCATTCTACCTGAGTTGACAGAGTGAGACTGTCTCAAAAAAAAAAAAAAAAAAAGAGATTGTACCCTTATCCACTCTAGCTCCCACCCACAACCCCTACCGCAAAGAAATACCATGACTTTTTCTACCCTGAACTCAGTTATCTGGCAATCCCACCATCTATAACACCAGCTTAGCAGGTAGAAGTTAAATTGCAAAAGGGTCTCCAAGCAATCCAAACAAATGCATCCTGGGCTAGAGTGCCGTGGCGTCAGCCTAGCTCACAGCAACCTCAAACTCCTGGGCTCAAGCAATCCTCCCACCTTGGCCTCCCAGAGTGCTAGGATTACAAGGGTGCCATTATGCCTGTTAAAGAATTCTTTGAGTACTATTTCTCAAAACACAATTCTAGTAAGATTCATTATGTAAAAATGCAAAAGCAAATCAGAAGCAGTTAACAGAAAGAGGAAAAATAAATTGTTAACACCACAATGAAAGAAAATAATGTTAAGTACTAATAAAAAACAGTTGATCTTTTGACACACAATAGTTGTACAAATGTAAGGATAAGCAGTTGATCTTTTAAAAGCAGGCAATAGAATTTAAAAGGCAAAAAAGCTAGTCCTATTCACTTCGATAGCTATTGAATTTACTGCAATATAATACTAAGTGTCCATAATATTGTTCCAAGGCTTTATAATATGGATTTTTTTTACTCAAGTCTGTTTGAGAAGGCAGGGAAATACATATATATTAGAAATACTAACATCGAATACAGTTAAATTAGCTTGAAAAGTACATGTGATTCCAATTTTTATATGTAATATTCTCATGTTTTCTACACGTCCACATATTTACAAAAGATATGGAACTAAAACCTTAACAGTGTCATCTCAACTGGCAGATCTTATAGATTTTATTTCTCTGTACTTCTTTTACTGAAGGATTTTACAACAAATATTGTTTAACATATATATTTCAAACGCAGTAAAAAATAAGCACAAAGAATAATAAAATCAACAAATTTAATCAATAGATCTTTCATATACGTTTTTGGGTATGGGGAGAACATTTACAAAATGGGTCACGTATTTAGGCACAAAGAAAGCCTTAATAAGTTTATTTTTTATAAGTCAGGTTTACTAAGCTATAATTTACACACTGGAAAATTCACTGTTTCAGATGTAGAGTTTTGACAAATGTACTATATAATTACAAAACCACCATCCCAGACAAGATATAGATTATTTCCATCATTTCCTTGTGCTCTTTTGCAATAATCGATCCCTTCCCTACATTCCTGCCCCCAGGAATCATGAACCTAATTCCCATCACTACGGTTTTGTCTTTCAGGTCTGTCATATACACGGAATCATACAGGGTGTAATCTGTAGTTTTGGTTTCTTTCACTTAGCATGTTTTTAAGATTCATCTAGACATTAGTGTAGGCATCAAAAGCTCATTTGTTTTTACTACTGAGTAGGAATTCCATTATATAAGCATGTGTTGTATTTATGATGGGGGGAGCTATTTTTACATGGAAAAACACTTTATCAAGTTTAACACTTCAGTAAAGGCTGAGCTATGTGGAAAAAGGGTTCTGAATAGAAAAGATTTTTATGTACTCTCTATGCAGTCATTTTCTATCTTAGGCAAAAAATATGTTTTATTATTATCTTAAATGTCAACATTAAACACATTATCACTTAAAAACTAATCTGACATGAAATGAGTCTATTACCAATTTGATACATATTTTGGGAATTCATTCCTTTAATAAGCATATATTAAGTACCTATTTTTTCTCAAACAGTGCTCCAGGGATGGGGAAACAAAATAAATAAGGAATGAAGTCCACCCTCAAAAAGTTCCATCTGGCGTGAGAAGCAGATATGCAAGCAAATGCAGCCTGCAGCACACAGGACGATGTGGTCAGCCCTGCTTGGGAGACCCAGGAAAGTCTCACAGAGCACCTGTTAGAGGTCACCAATGGCTGTAAGTGGGCACTACCAGCAGAGAGAGCAGGCCATCTAAGACTTAAGACTTCAGACACTTAAGACACTCGGGCACATTCAAGGTATATTGGGGAGACAAGGTTTGAAAAAATGCCAGTGGCGAGTTCCTGGCACCTACTATGTATGAGAATAGCACTCCGTAAATAGCTTACTTTTTTAAAGTACAATTTATTATTTCAGGAAAAAGGCAAAGACTGTATCTTTCTAGGCATAAGAGATCTGGGAGTAGCAGCAACAGAAATGCAGTTCCTTGTGTTCTCCATGAATTCAACATAGGAGACTTTTGTTATTTCCTAAGTAATATATACCAGAGTTTTAGCCACTAGGCAATTATTAAGGAGTGTTACTAAGATTAGTAAGTCTGGATCTCAAAAATAACAAGAAAGCTTCTCAAAGTCAACTATCTAAATATGACATACATAAAGTACATCAGAGGGCGAATGCTCCTAGATACAAAGGGAAGTGGGGGATAAGCACTGTAAAGTGATACCTCTTAGTGATTTACAATAATCAGCAATACTACAAAGTGAATCGATGTATAAAATCCGTAAAATAATTCACCTCAATTCTCATTAATGCCCAAATCAAAACGTGCATTAAGTTGTTAGGTGTGAAAGACATTAGTTACAAATCAACTTAGTAAAAAGATTGTGGGGACAACTGAGAAAATTTTTAAATATAATCTAAGAATTAAATGACACTAAGAAATTACTGTTCATTTTATCAGGTATAATATTATTGTGGCTATATACGAAAATGCTCTTAAATTTTTAGAAACGTATGCTTTATTTTAGTATTTAAGGGTGAAATGTTAGGGGGTTTACATTCAAATATATTAACAAAAAATAATAGATGATGCAACTACAATAAAATGTTAGAACATACAGTATTAAAATTCAGGTTGGTGAGAATTTTGGTGGTTCATTATACTATTTCCTTTATTTTCGTGTAAGTTTGGAACTTTTCATAATAAAAACTAAAGAAGAAATGCATTGATACTTTCTGTTGCCCACATACCTCATTCAGTTCTGTCTTATCCAAGTTATCCAGGTGTATTTTGGTCCAATATTTGTTCAGCAAAGTAGCATGACTATTTAGCGGTCGATACCAATTTCCTCCACAGCTCAAGAGTCTACATTTCAAAATAAAAAACAAAGTCACACAAAATTCCAATTTTAATCCTCAATTATACCTCTAGATATTACTTGTACATTATCTCACATATGTACACATATATGAATAACACTCATAATCCCTCCTGGTCCCAGACACCCCTCTGTTGCGTTTATAGGGCAGATGACAAATGAAAGGCTCACAGTTAACCCACATTTGACTCTTCTCCTAGGAAGGAGTGATAGAGCTTTAACCAAGTACTTTCAAATCACTGAAAATGATTCTATGAAGTAAATGTTTTGATCTAAATGACGTGTTCCATGTTCCTCTTCCATAAAGCACAAATAAATTCAGGAAGGAGAAAACATAATTCAATGCCCATAGTATTAACATTAAGTTCACTGCTTGTTACCAGAAGTTAGTAGTACATAAAAGCATTAAAAATTTCCAGAACAGAAGAAAGTAGAGAAGGAATACACATTAAACATACACTGTGGGGAAGCTACACGCTTACACATAAGCCACTTGATACTCAAAACAACTGCTCTGAGAAGAAGGTGCCATGCTTTTCTTTTAATGCGTCCTCAAGGACAGTAATGTCCCTTAGTCACTCAACTATGACTACAAATGGCAGAGTCAAAAACTGAATTCAAGGGCCGGGCGCGGTGGCTCACGCCTGCAATCCTAGCACTCTGGGAGGCAGAGGCGGGTGGATCGTTTGAGCTCAGGAGTTCAAGACCAGCCTAAGCAAGAGCGAGACCCCGTCTCTACTAAAAATAGAAAGAAATTGGCCAAACAACTAAAACTGGAAAAAATTAGCCGGGCATGGTGACGCGTGCCTGTAGTCCCAGCTACCTGGGAGGCTGAGCCAGGAGGATCACTTGAGCCCTGGAATTTGAGGTTGCTGTGAGCTAGGCCGACGCCACGGCACTCTAGCCCAGGCAACAGAGTGAGACTCTGTCTCAAAAAAAAAACTGAATTCAAGTTTGTCTGATCTCAAGTTTGTCTGACATCTTTCCATGATGTCCCAGGACTTTCTGGGAAATGTCTAAATCTCGCAGGAAAGAATTTCACTATCTTTGTGAATAAAATCAAGGTATATTAAAAGGAAGAGAGTCTAGCAAGGTGTCCCTTGATAACTGTTAGGTTAGTTCCATACTCCATCTCATAATGAATGTCTACTGAAATAAATACTAATGCAATCATTAAACACAGTATGATGTTAGCTTCACTTGTGGGCATTTTAAAACCTTGAAAAAGCTATACAGGTATATGCTAACAGTAAGAAATAAACCACTGGCCGGGCGCAGTGGCTCATGCCTGTAATGCTAGCACTCTGGGAGGCCGAGGCAGGCAGACTGTTTGAGCTCAGGAGATCCAGACCAGCCTGAGCAAGAGCGAGACCCCGCCTCTACTAAAATTAGAAAGAAATTAATCGGCCAACTAAAAATACATAGAAAAAATTAGCCAGGCATGGTGGCACATGCCTGTAGTCCCAGCTACTCGGGAGGCTGCGGCAGAAGGATCACTTGAGCCCAGGAGTTTGAGGTTGCTGTGAGCTAGGCTGATGCCACGGCACTCACTCTAGCCCGGGCAAAAGAGTGAGACTCTGTCTCAAAAAAAAAAAAAAAAAGAAATAAACCACTGAGGCCAGTCACGGTGGCTCACGCCTATAATCCTAGCACTTTAGGAGGCTGAGGCAGCAGGATCACTTGAGGTCAAGAGTTCAAGACCAGCCTAGGCAACATAGTAAGACCCAGTCTCTACACAAAATTAAAAAAATTTTAAAATAGTCAGGCATGGGCATCTGTAGACCCAGTCACTTGAGAGGCTGAGCCAGGAGGATCGCTTGATCCAGGATTTTTAGGAGGAAGAGAGAATAGAAAGGGAAGGGAGAGAGGAGGGGAGGGAGAAGAGGAAGGGTGGAAGGAGAGAGAGAAAGGGGGGAGGGGGAGGGAAGGAACAAAGCAATAAACCACTGTCTTCAAGTTATTATAAAATGTTGATGGGGCATATAATAAGTCTGCTCAGTTTTTATTCCTTTGTTCAGGCTTATATTTAATTTCTTTAATTACTTGAAATCTACATATCATCATCATCACCATAGCCATTAATTAGATCATGTGACATGTCTTCAATGCAAGTCATTTCACTTAATCTTTACAGCCACCATTTGACAGGACTCAAACCCAGGATTTTCTAACAATAATTTCACCTCTATTTTTGAAAATATGATAATAAGAGTATTTTTAACTGGTTACTTATTTTTAAGTGGGAAAAAAACTCTTTTGTAAATTGAGAGAAGGCTGGACCTATCATGAGTTCCAACTAATCTTGCTTGAAGTGGGCCCCGAGAACTATATTCCAGGACCCTGGATTCAGCATGCAAACTTACTGGCACCAGAGTGGGAACAGAAAGGTAAATAGGACATACCTCCTGGTTGCAAAAAACTGAAATCCAGGAGCCACTTTCAGGCAGTCACCTCGGCCAGGAATCAAGAGCTCTCCATTTTCCAAAAGAGGAATCAGTACAGAAACCTAAATCACAAAACCCCACTGATAAAGTAAAGCTCTTCAGACAGAAGTAACAAAAAACAAGCAACTCTCTCTCCAAATGACACACCCTCGGAAGAAACACCACTTCTCCTAGTGTAAATTGGGGTCAAAATGTAGATGGGGATGTCTGCACCATCTTCACTCTAGCACAGTGATTTATTCACCCAGCATTCCCTGTGTGTCTTCTGTGGACCACGACCAAGAAAGTAAAGCCTAGAGTTTGAAGGGAGATGACAGAGATGCAAACCGCACATGATCAGCGTGGCCCTAGGGGTATATAGAGCTATATGTGAAGAGAGGAAGGCTGTGGATCAGAATAGAGTGATTGAGAAGCAAGGCAGTGAAGCCTTCCCTGAGCTAGGCCATTCACTGAATATTAAAGAATGAGCAGAAATTAGCCAGGTTTGGTGGGAGAAAAATGGCACATATACTCCAGGCAAAAGTATTCAAACGCATAAAAAAAATGATATGCCTAAGAGCATGACGTGAGAGAATTGTTACGGTGGGGTGGAATATGCATGTAAAGCAGAAGGAAGAGGTAAGGCTTAGAGATAAAGAAAAAAGGCTTCCTGCTGAGACAAGGACTTTGAGCTTTTCTGTAAGAGTTATTAAGAGGATTTTAGGTTGAGAAAAAAAAAACAGTTATATATTTTAGAAAATCAGCTGTGCAGTAACATGGAAGACAAACTGAAAGGGAGCTAGACTGCAGAAAAGGAGACCGGAAAGGACACTGTTCAGGTAACAAAGGCAAGATCGATTGGTAGGTAGATCAAGTAAGAAGGTCAGGGCTAAGGCAGTAGGATTGGAAAGAACAGAATGAACAGAGAAGGAAACGGCACTAAGCGATATGGAGACTAACTGAATGGGAAAGAAGAAGAAGAAAGAGGCATCTAGGTTCTGGCTTGGTAACCATGTGGGAAAAAGGCTGTTCTGAGAAAAATAAGACAAGCCCCAATTTGGACATCTTGTTGTCCAAATTGTCTTGGCTATATGACATCCAAGCAGAGATTTTTTTTTTTTAGGAGTGTGGACTAGACATATGGATCTAGGAGCTGAGTTTACAGAGAAGTTTGAAAAAGAAAAAACAGAATAAGAAGAGCAGAGAGCCAAGGAAGAGGGTTCTAAAATACCAGACATTATTTTTTTAGGCATCATTATTTCATACATGGCTAGGAGCTGAAAGAGAAACCCAAAATAATACAGGAGCAACTCCAAGATACTCTAAAACTTGAAACTAAAGAAAATGATCCTGGCCGGGCGCGGTGGCTCACGCCTGTAATCCTAGCACTCTGGGAGGCCGAGGCGGGCCGATTGTTTGAGCTCAGGAGTTCGAAACCAGCCTGAGCAAGAGCGAGATCCCGTCTCTACTAAAAATAGAAAGAAATTAATCGGATAACTGAAAATATATAAAAAATTAGCCAGGCATGGTGGCGCATGCCTGTAGTCCCAGCTACTCGGGAGGCTGAGGCGGAAGAATTGCTTGAGCCCAGGAGTTTGAGGTTGCTGTGAGCTAGGATGATGCCACGGCACTCTAGCCCGGGCAACACAGTGAGACTCTGTCTCAAAAAAAAAAAAAGAAAATGATCCTCAATGAGATCTGTAAAAGCTACATTAAAATGGTAATGGGTCAACTAGTAGCTGAGAAGTTCTGAAAACAAAATAATAATCAAGGAGATCTACATATGTCCTTAAGTAAATGTAACTTTACTATAATGATAATTAAGTTTAATAATCATACACACATTGGAAATAAATGTGTTATCAAAAGGGGAATAGTCTGCACAAAACAGAACTCAAAGTACAAAAATTTTCTGATGTCTATCAGGCACTGCCAAAGAGAGACGAAGACAGAAAATGTCAGTTTGGTCTTTAATCAGGACTTGGTCACCGCAGAAATATACTTAGCTATGGGACAGGGTTAGATCCCTAGGCTCCATCATGGCCTGGACGGAATATCCCTTATGTTTATCTACCTTCTTTGGTTCTAATTCCACACTCCATAAACCACCTAACCTGATATCTGAAAAAACTGCCCAGGAAGGAGAGCACTACAAAGGGAAAAAGCAAGTATTTTAAACTGGCCTTACAGTTCACATTTCAATTTTATTTTTAAAATCGAGTCAGTTTCCTTAAGAAAACTGAGTTTCCAGCCTTATAAAACTAAACATTAAGACCCTAAAACACGGTGATAAAACTGTGAGGCCCTGTCTGGACCAATATCCCCAAAACATCTTTGCCTCATCACATTCTAAAAACACTGACACAAGATACACTTATTTTCAGCCACTCCTTCCCCCTCATATATCTCTAAACTTATACATGCCCACACACATACTTTCATTCTTTCTCTTGTGTCTAAGAGGGAAAAGTCCATATACAGTTATGTGAGGGTTCACCTTAAAAGAAAATTAAAACCAATGTCAGGAAAATCCGTCCAAAGAAAGAATTTTTCATCCTGTAAAACATTTTTTTGGTCAGTGTTCAGAAAACAGAGGACACACAGACTATCTCAATGGCTAAATTTCATATACATAGAAGTGGTCTTTTTAAAAACCAAAATACATATCCAGTATATTTTTCCTAATGGAACAAAGACAGGGTCTCTTACTACATCATCTCCTCCTTCATTTATCTGTCCTCAGTCCAATGCTCTATAGCTGCCATAGCTGGGAGACAGGATCTCAAAGTTCTCGATGTACCTGTAAGATGGTTAAGATGCTCCTCACCACACCTATTCTTGGAAAGGCTGTGAAGCTAATCACATACTCAATAAGAGGAGGAAAAACTACTGTGAAACTAGTCACATATTTAACTACTATAAGAAATAGCACATGCAAAATTTTATAAATTCTCTATCAAACAAGAAACCAGTAAAGTAATCCAAGACCTCAAATCAGATCAGTAGGTAACCATGAATAAGCTTCCTATAACATATCACGACTAATCAAATACTTCTATTGTTTAAATCATCCCGAGAATCACTAACAAAATACTCTTCAAAGATAGGAAAAGATGTTAGGAGGCAATGATTTAGCAAGACAACATACCACGTCTAAAGGAGCATAGTCGATATCCTCCAGAAGGATCCAGTGGCCCATTGTGGCTGCCTGTGTCAGGGTGCCAGGCTGCCACACAAACTCTCCAGGGACATCTGTGCAGCGATACATCCCCAACAACATCTGCAGAAAAAGGATAAAGTAATTACTGAAACTACACACCCTGAGGTGTCAATGCTGCACCTTTTCATTAATTGTTAAACTTCTATAGGGATATAGATACGTAGACACTTGAGGTTTACTCAGCTCGGCCCAACAGTATGAGCAAGACCAATAACTCTTCTTATATTCCCTTAGCAAAAACAACACTTGAATGCAAATGTTCACAGTCATGCCAACCCACCAAAATTCACCATTTCTTTATTACCTTACTGTCAGTCTGATCTCCAAGCTGGACTTTGAGAAGCTGAGGAGGCCTCCTTCTACCTGTCATTGCAGCTAAATATTCAACTAAGGAAGTTTTGCCACATCCTATTGGTCCTTCCAACAACACAGCATTCTGGGAAGCCACTGCCATAGCCATGGTCTGAAGATTTTTGCAGACAGACTCCACCAGCACATAAGACCGAAGGGCCAGCTCATGTTCACGCGAGGAACTCCTATTACTAGTCTAAGAAGGCAAGTGAGAAACAAAAGGCATGTCAAGAGTTGTCCTTCCTGGCTGGGTACAGTGGCTCAGGCCTATAATCCCAGCACTTTGGGAGGCTGAGGCAGGAGGATCGCTTGAGACCAGGAGTTCAAGGCCAGCCTGGGCAACACAGAGACACCCATCTCTATAAAAAATTTAAAAATCAGCCAGGTGTGGTGGTGCACGTGGCGCGTGCAGTCCCAGCTACTTGGAAGGCGGAGGCAGGAGGATCGCTTCAGCCCAGGAGTTCCAGGCTGCAGTGAGCCATGATCGCGCCCACTGTACTTCTCCAGCCTGGGTGACAAAGACCTTGTCTCCAGGGTTAAAAAAAAAAAAAAAAGAATCCTTCCCCCAAAAGAACATAGGTTAATTTCTACAACAATGCTTCCACTGACCTTATATAAACCTCTGCCAATAATTAGTACTACCAAAACTATAATAACATGTATGTTATCCAAAGTAAGGATCTGACATTTTTTTCCTTTACTTTCCATTTTTTGGTGGGAGGGGGAAGTAGGAAAGCAGAATTTGTTAACAAATTTAAGAAAACATCTCCCAAAGTTTAAGTAGACAAAAGAATTGACACACAGGGGTAGAGAAGAAATCTCATCTACTACTGTTGGATTTTTAAAATTTTTTTTCCTCTTCCCATATGTTTCACATCTAAGATCAACAATGCACACAATAAATTTTTGAGACAAGTGAATTATGGACACTGAGAGGATATTTTATATTATAAAACTGTTCATTTTTTAGGTGTAATAAGAGTAAAGGGGCTATTTTTTTAAGTATTTTTCTTTTAGAGGTATATATTGAAGTATTTAGGTATAATATAATATGATGGGCCAGGCGCGGTGCCTCACGCCTGTAATCCGAGCTCTCTGGGAGGCCGAGGCGGGCGGATTGTTTGAACTCAGGAGTTCGAAACCAGCCTGAGCAAGAGCGAGACCCCGTCTCTATTAAAAATAGAAAGAAATTAATTGTACAACTAAAAATACATAGGAAAAAAAAAAAAATGAGCTGGGCATGGTGGCGCATGCCTGTAGTCCCAGCTACCCGGGAGGCTGAGTCAGAAGGATTGCTTGAGCCCAGGAGTCTGAGGTTGCTGTGAGCTAGGATGACGCAACGGCACTCTAGCCCAGGCAACACAGTGAGACTCTGTCTCAAAAAAAAAAAAAAAGAATTAAAATAATATGATGCCTGGGATTTGCTCCAAAATAATACAGTGAGAGGAAATCATGCAGAAATATAAATAAAACGTAACTGATCATAAATTGGTAATTACTGAAGCTGGGTGATAGGTACACATCAGTATTCATTACACTATTTTTTCTACTTTGGAATATATTTGACATTTTCCATACCAAAAAATTAAAAATAGCATTAATAATGCACCCAATAAGTTTAATGGGTATAGTTTTCAGTTTTGCAAAATGAAAAAGTTCTGGAGATTGGTTGCACAACAATGTGAACTGAAGTATAAACTTTAAAATGTTAAGACGGTAAATGTTATGAGTACATCACTACAAAATTTAATCAAATAGTAATGCATCAAATATACATGGGGGAAAAGATTTCTTGGGAAAGTAGAATGATTAATAACTTTTAAGGGGTAGTAACTTCTTAAACATGACAAGTCCCCTAGAGATGTGAGAGGACAAAATGAGAAATTCAGGACTGGAAGCTCTTAAACTTTCCTTAGGGCTATCACTCTCAGCAATCTGGCAGGGAGGGCGGACATAGCATCATTCTGCACTTATGCCCCATTGGCTTCACCACCACCTACCACCCACCAGGCCTATCCCTACCAGAGTCCTTCCCTATATTAAATTCTAATGCCCCAAACCTAATTTGTTAGGACACTGGTTACAGGATTGGAGGCAGGGGTAGAGAGGTGAGCATTGTAGGAAATGGGTCTTAGCCACTACAAGGAAACTCAAAGAGCTTTGGAGGTGCTGGTTTTTTGGTGTTATTTACACATACACATTCAATTTATGAATAACCACTGAGCTATAACACTTATGACATGCACATTTTCCTCTATACATATATATATATATCACACATTAATTCTTTTTAACATTTTGTTAACACTACTACCCAGGGACAAAGTGACAGTTCAAGAAATGACCCACTGGCTCACACCTGTAATCCCAGCATGTTGGGAGGCTGAGACAGGAGTACTGCTTGAAGCCAGGCGTTTGAGGCCAGCGTGGGCAACACAGCAAGACCCTGTCTCTACAAATAAAAATAAAATTTAAAAAGAAAAAAAGAGAAATAACCCAGGACTTGTTCCAAGAAGAAAAGTGAGTGGATCTGCTCATCAGACGAAGTGATAACTGAATAAAGCCTGCTGAGGGAAGAAGACTGGTTCCCAGTGGTTCCAGATTTATAATCTGTAAGCTTAAGTGTGGTCTGGAGCCCTGTTCCTGGAAAGGAGGTCATTTCATATGGCAGGAAGGAAGTACGTTACAAATACTCACCTCTCATACAACTGACAGAATATTTTGGTGGAAAAGAGACTGCTGGGAGTTATCACTAGGCCTCGCCCTGTCTTTGCCACAGAGCAATCCAAAGGCCTCCAAGCAAGTCATTCTGCCTTTGAATTACATTAATATGGGATCATGACCTGTGCAACCCAACTTCACACAGTTGTCCTAGCAAACAGGAAGATAAATGGGCCAGCCATGGTGGCTCACGCCTATAATCCTAGCACTCTGGGAGGCTAAACCGGGAGGATTGCTTGAGCTCCTGAGTCACAGACTAGCCTGAGCAAGAGCAAGACCCCGTCTCAACTAAAAATAGAAAAATTATCCAGGTGACATGGCATGCACCTGTAGTCCCAGCTACTCAGGAGGCTGAGGGCAAGAGGATCACTTGAGCCCAGGAGTTTGAGGTTACAGTGAGCTACAATGATGCCACTGCACTCTACCCAGGGCAACGGAGCAAGACTATCTCAAAAGGAAAAAAAAAGATATATGGAAGAGAGAGCTTTGCTAGAGTTAAAGGCATCCCATAAAGCATCACTATAGTTTCTAATTTCACATTAAACAGAGACAAAGGGAATACAAAGGAAAGTCCAAGGTGAATTTCTCTTCAATTTCTCCCTGAACACTTCCAAAATTGGCATAGCAATTAAACAAATTCAACTTAGCTTACACCTTGTACACAGAGCCCAGCCAAGGAAAGAGCACAGTTGTGTTTAGGAGGGAGAAGGGGACACACCCCCTACTGATGCCAACATACCTGCTCACCAAGGGCTGGTGGCTGCCGGGGCAGCACCACACCACAAACAGCTGTCACCCTGGAAGAGAGGTCAGCTGAAATAAGGTGTCCCTGTAAGCACTGCTGTTCCTTCTTACTCCAAAGGGAGGCTTCTGGATTGGCCAAAACCAAGGCCTTCTCCAAGTCCTGCAATTGGGCCTCTTCTAATAATCTAACGGAAAGGAGAATCTCATCAATTATTTTATTGCACATAAAACCCACAGCAGAACTTCTAGGAAGGCTCCTGCTTACCTCAACCTGAAATGGATCAATTCATCACTATTAAAAATCTTCTTAAGGAATGATAACTTGTGCTCTTCATTCATACAGGTGACCAATGCAAGACAATTGGCTGTGTACCTGGAGAAAAAGTATATAAATTCAGTTGATCCACAGCTGATTATGAAGAATAAAGAAAATTTACTAGCCAACTAAACACTAGAAAAGGAAATCTTAAAGAACTATTACAATACACATTTAAGAGTAGAAAAGGCAAATCAGCCACAATGAATTCACTTTGTGGAAGATGAAAAAAAAAAATGCTGGAAAAATCATATCCTCTGAAATGACACACGATTAAGAACGAACTCAAAAACCGTAAGAATGTAACAAATTTAAAATGGTTTCCTGTCCCTCCTCACACACACACACAGAACTCCATATGCACCCTCTACCATCCCCACATTAGAAGCACAAGAAAAGTCTAACAGCTACACACCAGCGGACCAAGGTATCATGGCTTCTGAGGAGAGGAACACACACACTCCAGTCCCAGAGCTCCCGGAACACAGACTGCTCTTGCTGCAAAAACTTGTAGGCTGCTTCCATTAGGTCCCGGAGCTTCATCCGCCTGCGCCCATAGCGGACTGGATTAGCATCTGAACTCTCTAGAAAGAGTCTTTGAAAGACTGGGGAAGTATCCTTGAAATATCTCAGGGCAAACCTTCAGAAAGAAAGAAAGTTAGAATACAGATGTCCCTGACTTCCAAAGGTTCGACTTATAATTTTTTTACTTTACAATGGGTTTATCACAGTATTAAACACATTTTCAACTTACAACTTTTTTTTTTTTTTTTGAGACAAAGTCTCACTCTGTTCCCCAGACTACAGTGCAGTGGCACCATCAAAGCTCACTGCAACCTCAAACTCCTGGTCTCAAGGCATCCTCCTGCCTCAGCCTCTCGAGTAGCTGGGACAACAGGTGTGTGCCACCAAGCCCAGGTGATCTTTTAAAAAATTTTTTGTAGCACCAAAATCTCCCTATTGTTGCTTAGGCTGGTCTCGAACTCCTGAACTCAACTGATCCTCCCGCCTCAGCCTCCCAAAGTGCCACAATTACAGGTGTGAGCCACCACACCTGACCAATTTTCAACTTAATATTTTCCACAAAGAGTATCTGTTATTTTCATTACTTGGTGAGAGAATCAAAGAACACATCTCTGCTAATACAGGACCACAGGAGAAAACAGAACTCCCAAGGATCTGAGAATGCAGGCAGACAAATGTTAACCACCTAGTCCTCAAATTGTATTCTGTTCAATTTCAGAAACCAGTACCATGGCATGAGATATGTAACTATGATATAAAAACATAAAATAATTACCCACAAAAGCAGAGGTACTTGTAGAGTTTACTATTGAAAATGCACTTACTTCCAATGAACATTTTATTGAACACTATGAGCCAGCCAGACAATGTGTTAATACCTAGGGATTCAAAACCAAGGAGATATTTTTCTTCAGAAGCCTGCCACCTAATAGTGAAGACAGTCAATTACAGAAACAACAAGAGACACAAAGAAAAAAGATTCAACTGAACCTGGGCATAGGGGGCAGGAAGAGATGCTTAGGCTGCATCTTAAAGGATGAAGAGGAGATCCACATGAAGGTGTGAAGAAAAAAAAACATTCCATGCAGATGAAACAAAAAGTTCACTGAGACAGCATCAGGAAACAGCGTGGTATGCAGAAGCAACCACAAGCAGTGTGTTATAACTAGATAACTACTGGCAGAAGATGAGATGAAGGGAAAGGCAGTGGCCAGAATATATGAAGCTTATGAAGCCACAGTAAAGATGCTGAGGCTTCATTGTACTGACTTAGTTTCCCACACAGATCTATTCTTCTATGATAAATTCTAACACAATTAATGAGAAACACTGGTGTAAACTGAGTTATAAAGGCTTCTTTATACACTCAGAAAAAGCTTGAGTAGTCCTAGAATCTTTAGCTTGGTTGTTCAGTGAAGGTCTTCCCCAGTATGACGCTAGTCTGTAAAGACTGGGTGAGGTGGCTATTTTTTCAAATGCCCAAGTCTTAACTACAACAACAACAACAAAAAATCGCAAGGCACACAAAGAAGAAGAGAAACAGAGTCCAAAAAGGGAAAAAATAAAACTCCAGAAACCGGCCGGGTGCGGTGGCTCACGCCTGTAATCCTAGCACTCTGGGAGGCCGAGGCGGGTGGATCACTCAAGGTCAGGAGTTTGAGACCAGCCTGAGCAAGAGCGAGACCCCGTCTCTACTAAAAAATAGAAAGAGATGATCTGGACAACTAAAAAAATATATATAGAGAAAAAATTAGCCAGGCATGGTGGTGCATGCCTGTAGTCCCAGCTACTCAGGAGGCTGAGGCAGAAGGATTGCTTGAGCCCAGGAGTTTGAGGTTGCTGTGAGCTAGGCTGATGCTACAGCACTCTCTCTAGCCCGGGCAACAAAGCAAGACTCTGTCTCAAAAAAAAAAAAAAAACTCCAGAAACCAACCCTACAAAAACACAGATACATGAACTGCATGACAAATAATTTAAAATAAATAACTTTCATAAAGATGCTCAATGAGCTAAAGCTAACACAGGTAACAACTAAATGAAATCAACTTCTTAAGTAAATAAAAAATAAATAAATAAATGAAATCAGGAAAACAATGCACAAACAAAATAAGAACATCAACAAAGAGCTAGAAACTGTAAAAAGAAAAACATAAATTCTGTGCCTGAAATATACAATAATTAAACTGAAGAAAAACATCACTAGAGAGGTCAACAACATACTTGATCTGGCAGAAAAAAGAATCAGCAAACCTGAAGACAATTCATTTGAAATTATCAAATCAGAGGAATAGAAACAAAAAAGAATGAAGAAGAATGAGAAGAGCCTAAAAGATGTATGAGACACTAACAAGAGGACCAAAGAGTCTCAGAAGGGGGAGAGATAAAGGGGCTGGAAAGCCCATTTGAAGAACTAATGGTCAAAAACTTTCCAAATCTGAGGAAAGAAATGGACATATAAATTCAAGTTCAAAGAATTTCAACCACAATAAACCCAAAGAGACTCACATTGAGCACCTTATAAGCAAACTGTAAAGTCAAAGACAATCATGAAAGCGGCAGGAGAAGACCAACTTATCGCATTCAATGAAACTTCCATAACATTATCAGTGGATTTCTTGGTGAAATCTGGTGGGCCAAAAGATAATGGGATGATATATTCAAAGTGGTGAAAAGAAAAAAATCAAAAAAATAAAACCACACTATAAACCAACAATACTGTATCCAGCAACAATGTCTTTCAAAAAAGAAGAAAAAATTAAGATTTTCCCAGGTAAAAGCTGATATCTGATAACATTTAAACGCCAAGATCAAGATATGATCATTTTGATTTGTAATTTTTTCTCCTCTTTTTTCATTTTAATAGATTTAGAGTGTACAAGTTGAATTCCATTACATGTATATATATTATATGATCGTGAAGTCTGGGCTTTTTAGTGGCTCGAGCTTGTAATTCCAGTGACTTGGGAGGCTGAGGTGGGAGGATTGCTTGAGGCCAGGAGTTCGAGACCAACCTGGACAACATAGTGAAACTTTGTCTCTACAATAAATAAATTTTTAAAAATTAGCCAAGCATGGTGGTACATGCCTATAGTCCCAGCTACCCAGGAGACTGAGGCAGGAGAATTGCTTGAGCTCAGGCTACAGTGACCTATGATCACACCACTGCACACTCCAGCCTGGGTGACAGCGTGAGACCCCATCTCTGAGGAAAAAAAAAGAAGAAAAAAAATTAAATGACAAAAATATTTTTTAAAACCTATGAATCTATGTTAATGCGTGTACAGTATATAAAGATTTAATGTGACATAGGTAACATAAAATGGGAAGGGTAGAGCTATATACGAATATAGCTTTAGCACGCAACTGAAACTTAAGTTGCTAACAGTTTAAAATACATGTTTTAACTTTAGCATATTTTATACAATTGCAATAATAACCACAAAGAAAATATATAGAGAATATGCACAAAAGAAATGAGAAGGGAATCAAAGCATGCATTGAAAAAAAATCAACAAAACATAAAGGAAGTGGGAGGCCGAGGTGGGTGGATTGTTTGAGCTCAGGAGTTTGAAACCAGCCTGAGCAAGAGGGAGACCCCGTCTCTACTAAAAATAGAAAGAAATTAATTGGACAACTAAAAATATATAGAAAAAATTAGCCAGGCATGGTGGCTCATGCCTGTAGTCCCAGCTACTCGGGAGGCTGAGGCAGAAGGATCACTTGAGCCCAGG
>CAUYRB010028247.1:0-27500 GCA_963574695.1 Propithecus perrieri
TTGTATACACAAGGAGTGCAATGCGCACTACCCGAATGATGGACATATTTGAAACACGGACTTCGGTGGGGGGGAGAACCAAGGGCAACACACATAACCTAAACATCTGTACACCCATAATTTGCTGAAATAAAAAAAAAAGAAAGAAAAAAAAATATATGTGGAGACAAAAAAAAAAAAAATCCCTGAAGGAATTCAAATAAGAATGTTCACGCTAGTGACATCTGGGTAGAATGATCTTGAATAACGCTTTTTGGGTATTTTTCTATATTTTCCAAATTTTCCATATAACATGAACAATTTCACAAAGAGGAAAAAATATTAGATAATTTAGAAGTTACTTCCCCATAATTTTTTCTCAAACTACAAAGATAGTTTCTTCAGTAATGGACTTTACCCTAAAAATAAGAAAGGCCTTTGATAAAAGCAAAGTAACTTTTTTTAAAGGACCCTATAGCAGTAACAGAGTTCAGTCGGAATAACCTGTGGTGTGTTGGGTTAACTGTCACACTCCTGCTGCAGAGAGGCGCTTTCTTGCCAACAGCCCAGGGACTGGTGCATCCTTGAGATGGACACTGGAATAGGAGTCGGAGTCGCGTCCACTGCAGAACTGGGGATGAGGTGCTCAGCCCATCTGGGTCTGAGTCCTCCCATGATGTGCTGGAGGAATCCCATCAAAGACTACCTCCATTCTCTCCTGTCCCCAAGTGCCACGATTCTACCATTGCTGTTGACTCTAAGTGCCCGTGCTGGATGATAAGTGGCCTTTACTCATCGAAGAAACATCCGGGATGGAAAGATCCGTAAGCTCCCTTAGGAACTTGCACTCTCGAGGTGAGCCAAGCCCTGCCTTCTCAGGAGACCCAGGGCCTTCCGTGGAGGCATCATTCTCGCGGCTCCCAAGAAGGAAGGACTCATACGTTGGCGCCGAAGGATGCGTAGGATTGATTGATCCATTTGTTCATTGGCCGGCTGGTCCGTCCATTCACTCATTCACTCGTCAAACATCTTCTCGAGGTCTAGTTTGTGTCAGGCACGGTCCAGGGCAGTGGAGAGGAAAAGGGAAGTCGGCTCCAACTTCTGCTACCCTCTGCCCTTGTGCGAGACCATGGCGCTCAGGAACAGAGGTGGACACTGGCCATGGTGTGAAAGGGAAGAACCCAAGAGTGGCCATGAAAAGGCTTCTAAGAAAGACCAGAACTTGGCGCTAAGAGAAGTTCTTGGAGGTTCTGGAATGGGCTTGTGGGCAGGGGCGCTGAGGGAGTGGAGTGAGCAAAGGCAGAGTGGAGGGACAGGAAGGGCCCCCGGCGGAGCGGGGCAAGAAGCAGGGCAGAGCAAATCTGCTTCTGACCCATTTCAGAGATAAGATGGAGAAGGTGAGGCCCTGGCAGGATGCATCGGTTTCACAAGGACCGACACCGGGTGCTGCCAAGGAACCCCGGACTCATAACCTTTTCTGGGACCGTGTGTTCGTTCCCTGGATTACCATGGGAAGAGCTGCGGGAAGATGATTCTGGGTGAGATGGGTATTTGAACAGCTTGCCCTGATAATAGGTGCTAGTGACAAAAGCCAGTGCAGGGGCTGCTGCCGGGACAATGTCCCAAGACAGCAGAAGCAGGACCTGGAGTGTAAGAAAAGGGCAGTGCCACATGGATGCTGCACTGTCCCCTTAAAGCTGCGGTCTCCAACTGCCCCCGCCCCGCAGGAGGTCAGTAGCAGCAGCTGGTGAGAGGAGCGAAACTTCATCTGTATCCACAGCCGCTCCCCATTGCTCGCATCACCGCCTGAGCTCCGCCTCCTGTCAGATTAGTGGCGGCATTAGATTCTCACAGGAGCGCAGACCCTAGTAAACTGTGCGTGTGAGGTGTCTAGGTTGGGTGCTCCTTATGAGAATCTAATGCCTGGTGATCTGAGGTGGAACTGAGGCGGTGATGCTAGTGCTGGGGAGCGGCTGCAAATACAGATTATCATTAGCAGAGAGGTTTGACTGTACAATAAATGTCATGCACCTAAATCATCCTGAAACCATCCCCCCTCTCCCCAGTTCATGGAAAAATAGTCTTCCATGAAACCGGTCCCTGGTGCCAAAAAGGCTAGGGACCGCTGCCTTAAAGAACCCATGGGCAGACACAGAGGGGACCTCCAGGAACTCTGCCTAGTGACATGTGACAGCTGGGTAGAGCCATAGCCCCAGGGCCTTTCAGCGAGCCCTCCTCTTCTCCCCTCATTCCAGTAAGCGGCAGGCATGGAGGGGTTTTCCTCCCTGTTAGAAAGCATACACGTGGGCATCCTCCCAAGCAAAAAGGGCTTGCCCTAAGACTGCTGGTTTCTGACCCTACTTGCTCATTAACACACCAGATTTCTGAATCTTTACTTCCGCTGCTATTTCTTAACCATTTACAAAGAAATTCCAGGCTTGATCACACGAGACTCTGTAGACCACACACACACTACAGAGTGTAATTAAATGATCACACCTTGCAAAGCCGGACATACTAGATAAACAGATGATATACCATTATCAGGAAAAATATAATTAGGCAAGTAAACATATATGTATGTCATAGTTAACTGAAACATTAGTTTCCTATAATATGTATAAAATTAATTCTAAACGAGAAAAAAATTTTGTTTCTTTTAGAATTTGTGGTTTTTCTATTTTCTTTCACTTCAACCCTCCATTAATATGGGTCAACTAAATGTCAACTGTATTTACAAAGATGTTTATATTTTCAGTTCCGTATTTCTGAATTGAGCATGACTCAATCTGATAATTTACAACCCTTGGATTATATATAATGATAAAGGAACATCTGAACAACCCCCAATCAATACCTGAAATACACATATGAAGATGAGCACGAAAGAAATATATGGACCAAAATCCATTGCTTTCTAGACTAGCCTAGGGATTAATACATTCTGTAACATTCCACATGTAACTTCGTCATGTGATATTTCTGAAAGGAAAAAGTCTTCATTGAAAACCTGCAGAATTATCAAGTTGGACCCAATAAGACTCTTGCGCTTGAAGTGGAACGCAGTTACTGCAGCCACCGATTACGTGGTCCAGCCACAGCGCGAACACCGCGTGTGAACACGAGCAAGGTCCTGTCTGCCCGGTGGACACACCGCGTCCAGTGCGAGAAATGTTTCTGTGAGCTGGCATATGTATTTCATATACACCCTCAAAAAATAGCTTCTGGTATTTTCTATTGTTCCAAACTTCCTCAAAAAGAATTTATTTGACTACAGCCCTTATCTTTATATTTTAGAAGACAGTGTTTTGTGACTGGTTTTTAAATGCGACCGGAAGCCTAGGATTTACTTTCACTTTGCCTGCACTGTGGCTCTGACTAAATAAAATCTTTTGTTATTACCCTTTTCCATTAAAATAAACAGGAAATAAAAAAAAACAGTAAAGCCTGAACATTTCAAATAAACACAGCAACAAGTACATTTCATGATAAGGTCACTGCTATTTTTCACACTTCAAAAGAAGGACAAAGCTGTGTTCCACTGCTGCGTGTGTGCGCGAGCTCACGCGTGTGTGAGGCTGCTCCTGTGTCTCCCTTCCGATTACACTGACTGTGGAGAACACTGGTAAGATCACGGAAATGGCTTCACCTCCGTATCAGAAAACTGCTTGCCTGGAAAAGCCTTAAACATGCAGGCACCAGTTCTCACAAGCAGAATGAGGGGAAAGATGTTTTCCAAAATGAAATTTCAGGGAATAATTCTTTTCAAAGGGAGATAACTTAAGGGGCAAGGCAATTCGTGTGACTGAATCTAACATCTGTTTTAAGTCACAAAGGCCATTACATTTTGTGGGTTGTGCAATTTGCTATTTAACCAACTTTCCACAAAAGCATGGCGAAGTGGCGTATTTAAAACCAAGGGCAAAGGGACTCCACTCACTGTGAGCTGGAACCGCGGCCCTCGGGGGAGTTAACTCCTCTCGCAACACAGCAGGCTGCACTGCCTGCCCCGCGCTGCGACGGCAGCCACGCCAAGGCCCTGCCGCACAGCCTGCTCCTGGCCACTCTGCCACCCTGTCCTATCTGCCAGAAAACACTGGCATTTGGGGAAGGGGGGCAGTAGGTGGTAGGCTGATGTGGCCATTGAAAAGAAACCAGGTACCAGGTCACCAACCCTTGGTAGAAATGTCTACCAAATGCTCTTCCTGAACAGAAAATTATATCTGGGCACTTCCATTTGCTAGAGTAAAAAGATTATTCAGAAGCCATATAAACCACCAAAACACTGCAGGCCCGAACTTGGAATAAATCCCCCACTCCCTCTCACTCTACAGCATTTTCAAGCAGAGCTTTAGTACTCCATTATTGTGAATGTTCTTTGGCCCGCAGCAAAAAATATTGACAAAATTCCGCTTTTAAGACAGTTATTGTCTCTGTATACTTGATAGCAGCCTTCAGAAGTTCACCTGCTAGCATTAAATTCTTGAGTTTGGGTGAAAGGAGAGAAAATTTGCCACATCTCAAGCTCTTCTGCTGTAGTAGCAGCAAATCAAATTATTCTTTCAATTAAACCAGCTTTGTGCCTAAAAGAAAAAAAAGGCCACAGGCTTTCTTCCCTTGCTCAGAGAACCGAAGCCATCACCCCTTTAAACCCTATGACTCGGGCATGATCTACATGGCTTAGTATTCCTGGATAATACAGCTCATAAAATTAAATCTACTCTCAGAGATTTCAGCATCACTGTGTGCTCTGAGCTTGCAGGCAATCAAGGGATCGAGAGTTCTGCATTGGGGTGCATTTTGATCAACCCGATGTAGGAATATACCCCTGCCCTCCCTCCCTCTCTCTCTCTGTTTCTGTTTCTCTCTCTCTCTCTCTCTCACACACACACACGCACACACACACACACTCTATCCCGTCCAGGTCTGTGTGCCAACACCATACAAACCAACGACACCCTATCAGGGGTTTCACAGAGAGCCAGGGATCCTGTTCTCAGCCCCACTCCTCTAAGGTGAGGAGGGACCCTCCCGCTGTGAGACCCGGGGGACTTCCTCACCTTCACCACGGGATGCAAATGCCACAGCAAGACAGCCCTGTATAGCACATGCATCTTAGTCAGTTTCCTTCTGAAGAACTAGAGCTGGTCTATAATAGGAAATGCCTAACTAACAAATGCTCTTGAGTTTGACTTTCCTTTCAAAATGTCTGGTTTAGAGCAGCAAAACGTGAAGCACTCATCTTGGTTTACTACACGCTTTCAAGGTAAGGAGGCTTCAGTGGCTAGCGACATGCAGGGAGAGGTAGTGAGGACATGTTGATGGGGGGGGGATCCTATCCAGGGCACTGGATTTGATTCAGGGAGTCGTATCAGGGAAGTCAGAGACAAGTGCTATCCAAGGTTTAGCACTCAGAATAATCAGGACGACACTTAGCACAAGGAAACACAACTTTTTTCTGTTATGGTGCATACAGTGGGCGGCCTTTAGAGAACTTGATGCCTTTTGTTAAGTGTCATGATTATTAATAATTTTTGATAGAAATCACATAACAGTGACTTTTTATAATGAAGCTGCAGATGGGGAAATATAAGAACACTCGCACCTCCGCTACCTGCCTGAACGAGACAAGAACTTCCCAGACCTGAAACACAAAATCTGTCATTTGACTAAACAAATGTTATAGGGACAAAGGGGGAAATTTGCTAAAACAAAATCAATCAGAATAAAATTAGAAACCAAAAATTCAGAGCAGTTTTAAAAATTCTATATTCTTGTGGTTATTGTAAGGAGAGAGCTCATGTCTAGAGCCCCCGGAAAGCCCCGACCTTTCCTTTCTAATAGAGCTTCATATGTTTAAAAACGGAACCACAACGCGGTATCATAAAAACTTAGAAGATATCTTCAATACCAATGAAATAGTTAAAAAGTAACACTGACATACCCTTAAAAATGCGAGGATTCCTATAAATGCCTTCACTTTTAAAAGAGACGGCTGCAGAGCGCGTGGCTCTGTTTGTTTCCATGGCCCAGGTAGCGCCGGCTATTTTCCTGAGCGCAACTTCTAAAAATACCAACGTGGAATTCACCTCCTCCCTGCTCTTTTCTTTTTTACCTAAAGGCAAGAAGTAAATCCAGTTTCTCTTCACAGATTGTAGGCCTGGTTTTAATTTGTGCAATAGTCCTTTTGATAACAATGCTAGTTAAAACATCCATTAAAAGTCTGTAGCAAGCATTTAATGGAAGGAAAATCTAATAGGACTACACTGCAACTCCTTCATTAACTTTTAAAAGAGTTTCTCCTCTAGTGTTAGCAGGGAGAGAGGAAGAGACAGGGGGATGTGGGCAGAGAGAGAGAGAGACAAAGAGAAAGACAGGCTGACAGAGAAAGAAACTACGGGTGGAGAGAGGGAAGGAGAGAGAGAGGAGAGAGAGGAACTTTCACATATGTGGGGCTGGATTATAAATCTTTGAAAAGAATTAGGTCAAATATTCTGTGTTTTTTCAGCCAACTCTTACTAAACTAAGACTTCATTTGTAACTACTATCCACTATCTCCAGGTTACAACGGGAAGACTTACAGGGAAACTTACCCTCCAGGACACACCGGGAACCGAAGCCCGACACTGCACGGAGCCTTCAGCGTGCAGAACACCCCAAAGCAAGGGTTGAAACAGACCCAGGATTGGCAAAGCAAACCTGGCAAAGACAAGGCTTACCATCCCCATGTTCTGACCTGACAACACATGCCATCCTGGAGAAAGCCCCCAGCCCACCTGCTAGACGGTGGCTCTGCAGTGCCATTGGTCCACTGAGGTTTGCTATCAGTCTAGAGCCACAGCTCGTTGGTTAACACGTGGTTTTTCCAGCACAGGAGTGTTGTACACAAGTGTGTGAGGGCCACCGATGGCCAAGTTCACCACCGTCAGAATTCACTGGGGATCAGGACGCCTGACGTGACATCCCGGGCGCCACACTCTGCCTTGGACCTGCCTTCTGCTTCCTGACCGGATGTCTTGGCCCACCAACCTCATCCCCTTCCCACAAGCTTTTCCCAACATAAAGCCCATACTTATTATGGCCTTTCTGTATCTACTAGTAATTTATTATGCTGTTTTTATTATGATTTTTTTGTACTGTTACCAAGCTGCATGAGGTCTGCACAGTCTGGCCCTCGCTCTGTTTTTCCCATGAGCCCTGTTCCTTCAGGAACATTTGTGTTGGGTTATAACTGGAAAGTCTGCACCAGGACCCTATTATTAATAATTTTCAGGAAAGGCAAAACTATCCAACTTAAACTCAGAGGACGACTAGGTACACACAAAGTACATAAAAAACCTTTGGACTTTCAGGCTAACTTACGGTTGCTAAGTCAAAAGATGTCCGTTACAGGTGAAAATATCCGTTGTTTGTGATTCTTCTAAATCTGAACATTCCTCAGCTATTCCTACCGAGTCTGCTGACAAATGCCGTTGCAAAAGCAGCAGGGCGAGGAGCCTTTTCCAACGCTACCTATGGTAACAAATCCACATTTTATTCACCCTTCTAACAACACTCAAGCCACCTACTCGACGAAGTCCCCGACCTCCTTGCTTCCCCGAACCCAACCCTCCCAGGCGAGAGGCAACTTTCTGGGTTCCGATTCCCTGTAACGAGTGATCTGGAATTTTCCTGTAACATACATCACTTTCCACTTCATTAAGAGAGGTATACATGAACATCTTTCTCCCCAACGAGACACGTGGGCTCCCTGAAGGCAAGATCTGTCCCACTAATTGTGGCACTTCTCAAAATACCTAGTAGAAGGCCTTGCACATGTCAGACGCTCAGAAACTGTTGTTGGAAGAATGAACTGGAAACCAACCGAGCCATACCATCCTATTGTGTGAATGACACCCTTTCCCAGGGGTGATATAAAGTCCAGGTAGAGTTGAAATGGGCCAGCCCAGGTAAGCTGCAAGACCTGCACTGCCCCTGACTGGCCTTAGAACCCCAAGGAAGGTGCCTGCCAAGCCTGGCTGCAGCCCTAGGCTGTACTCCAGGTACTCTGTACCCAGGACCTCCCTGAGCCACCTCCAGACTTCATGGGGCCCATCCCCCCCCCATGTCCCCCAGGTCTGTCCTCCTGCAGGACCACAGCACCCCCGGGGTGTACCCCAGGGGCAGCCGGAGCTGGCCTGCAAGTTAGAGTGACACACACTCACTGGCAGGCCCCTCGTGGGTTGGAGGAAGACAGAACTGGGAAGGGACATTAAGGGATGAATTTCAAGACCCAGGACCCATAGATATTAGGGACAGATCTGTCTCAAACTAATTAATAAGTATAAGCTACTGAAAAGCCAAGCATTATGGCCATGAAATCCAAGCAGCAATTAGTCACCAACTCTAATGATGATAGTTCTACTGGCATTTGTGCTATAAATACTGGACCCTATGCAGGAAAACTTCTCAGCTATATGATGTCTACAACTGATGTAGCAGATATCATCTACTATTTTGATTGAAGATGATACACTATAACCCAAATCAAACAACTTTTGCTACAAAGTTGTTGAATTTCGCAGAAACATATTCAAATGACAAATGATACACCCATTTGCTGACCTCAGTTTACTTCAAGATGTATCACTGGATTACAATATTGCAAGTTTCTCAAAGATAAGCGATCTGGGGGCCCTTTGTATCACCCTAAAGTCATAGGCTCCTTGCAACTGATTAGTAAATCCCTGTTGGTACAGTAAGTCCCTACTAGGCTCCTCAATTCCTTCGTATGTCACTGTGGGACTAGCAATAGCCACAGTCAAAATACCAAGTGGTCAAGGTGATGCTTTGTTAGTTGGTTATTATCAACAACAATTATTGGTTATCAATAACTTTATCAAACCAAATTAACAGTTGGTCTACTTACAAAGCATCCAGAGCATGTACATGATTCAGAGTTGGTTAAATCTCTACCTTACGTCTTCAATAAAAGCTGTTGCCCAAATGATAAGATGAAATCCAATTTTATCTTTGGTATCTGCAGTGGGTTGAACAGTGTCCCCTAAAATTTATGTCCTCCCAGAAACTCACAATGTGACTTTATTTGGAAATAGGGTCTTTGCAGGTATAATTAGTAAGGTTGGGATGAGGTCACCCTAGACCAGGATGGGTCCAAAATCCAATGACTGGTGACCTTGTAGCAAGAGGAGAGGACACACAGAGAAGGAGGAAGCCACATGAAGGCAGAGGTGGGAGTGACGTGCCACAATGCCAGGAACACCAAGGTTCTGCCGGGAGTCCCCTGGGAGGTGAGCAAGGACCCTCCCCAGTCTTCTGCGGGAGCACAGCCCTGCCGACACCTTGACCTCAGACTTCCAGCCTCCAGGACTGGAAGAGAATAAAGGTTTGTTATTTATTGGTTTATTTAACTACGAAACTCCCCTCCAGTTTTAATTTTTATTTATTGATTATGAGCATCACTGAATAAGGAAGCAATCAAAGAAATCAGTAAGAGAACCATAAACAAAAGGGAATAAACATCAGTAGCCCAATTATAGAATGAAGTGGCCAGCATGGTCCCCACCGTCCCGGGGCAGAGTCTTGTCCACGTCAGCCCCACGGCCCAGGCTCCGCCTACCGGGGCAGGCAGGTGGCCACACACCTCTGGGATTCCTCACTGGGCGCAGGGCAGCAGGACCTGACCTGCCCATTGAGCAACACAGCACACAGCACCCAGGTGGCACAGGAAAGCTGGGCCCTGGCCAGCGAACCCTACGTGTTCTGAGCTGCAAACTCACGACGGGGTTATGCTTTTAAAAGGAAGGGGTGGGGACCAAGACAGGACAGCTCTTCTGATTCCAGGAATGCCACAGGACTGTAGGAGCAGGCTCTGGAACCCACAGGCTCATGTGCTGCGGAACCACTCAGGGCACGTCCTGGAGAGATGGCCCACGTCCACGGGGAATGTGTTTTGTTCGAGATAGCCCCAGACAGCGCATGCTCCATCAGTACCTATTGCCCGAAGATACGGAAAGACTGCCAGTGCGGGGGCCAATAGGAAAAGCCGTCCCACGGCCAGGACGTGTCACAAGGGTCCCACCTGGGACCTGGGTCCTGCAGGTGCTCGAGTCAGTGTCACTGGAGCGCAGCACAGCAAATCCCATCTTCCTACATCCAAACACTCACTTAACAAGGAAAAACACTGTAAATGAGCCACTGTTCAGCATGCATTAAACTAAATAGCAGGTTTGACTGGCTGTTAAAAATTATCGCGTGACTCTCAAGAACGAAATTGAGTAGGTTTGTGTTTTGTAATGGTTACGACATCGTGCCAGGGGATCCTCTTGTTGAAGAACCTCACGGTAAAAGAGAAAACATTCACCCCTGGAGTGGGACCTCGCACCCCAGGACACAGCACACAAGTAACCGAATCCTTTGGATACTCACAGGACCTGAACCAGTTTGTAAACCATGAAGTTTCTTAGGAAGGTCGTGGCACTTGAAGTTCTAGACATCATGTTATCTAAACAGCTCAGAAAAATTCCAAACTTGGCGGAAAAAAAAAAAAAAGTAGCAATGTCTTTTTCTCTTTAAAATCTAACTCACTATCTTTGAAATGTGCAGAAACATCACTTTCAGGGAGAGAGTGACACCCTAAAAACTATGTATAAGAGAAAGAGGGCAGTCTTTAAAAACAAAATTCCATACTTAAGAAAGCAGTAAACAAGTTTAGATTTGCTTGGTAAAACTTCAGTGTGTTTTTTTAAATGTTAAACTCTCCAAGGATATTTATATTTCCTAAGGCCAAGAGTTCATAATTTATCTTTGAAGGATAAATTCTACCACTGGGCTCAAGGAGAGGGCATTAAACACTTTAATCCTATTTTTCCATATTCTTAACACATAACAAAGAAAGGCAGAGAAATAAACGATGACAACCCTGCCACAGATGTAGAACCGTCAAGAAATACAGGGTTTTCCCAAAACGGGAACACACTGGGCTCCTCTCTGGAGCCCACTCGCGTTGTCTTCTCATCGAACGCTTTCAGGCCATTCCTTCTAATACAGGCATGAATGTCCCATGCGGGAGAGAAGACACTTAAAGTCCACTTAAAAAAACAAAAGATCTGGGACTTTAATCTCACTCAGGAGATATGTTCAACGGAGTGAGAATTCTTAAAATTTTTTTAGAGATGGGGTCTCAACATATTGCTCAGGCTGGACTTGAACTCCTGGGCTCAAGCGATCCTCCTGCTTCCCACGCAGATGGGACTACAGGTGCACACCACCACACCTGGACTGATTTTTTTTTTTAAATAATCAATAGTTTCATGAACATTTAATTTTGTAAATTAAACCAGGTGTGTGGTCAAGGTGTCCATGTTCTTCCATAATGAAATCATGGTATGATTTCTTACGGAATGCTTCTGAGATGCCCTTGAAATTTTAATTAAAAAAGTAAAATAAAATATTGATACAGAAGTATCAACTACTCACAGGACAAAGACTGTGATCTGAGCAGACAAGGTGCTAAACAGAGGTGCCTTTGCTATTAATACAAAGCCAACGAAGAAGTCCCCCAGTCCCTGGCTTGCACGGACCCTTTCCGCAACCCTGGGAACCCCATCGGTGAGGTCGCTCAAACTCCGCAGGTGTAGGATACCCGTCCTGGACCCAGGAAGCTGCCGCCGCCTGTCCCCAGCCACCTGTCCTCGTCCTCAGCCCTCCCATCGGCATGACGGTGCCATGGCCTCACCTGCACCGAATTCAGGGGAAGTCGAGCTGTGTGTGAAGCCATGTGCCCTGCAGACCACGGCACCGGAAACAGAGCGCTTTCCCTGGTGTGACAGCAATGACCGCACTATCTCCTGTGCACCACAACATGGAGAAACACAGACACATCAGGCAGCAAGTTAATAATCACATGCTATTCTTCTGGATTTGGTCGCGTTTTTCAGTTTTTTAAGATTTGTTCTGTGTTGTGATTTCCTTTTCCATACTAAATAAGTAGTCACTCTCATACCTGATTTTGTATTCCTGATTTTGTTCTATTTTTCTTAAAGAGATCCCACCAAAAATCCCGGCTCCTCCCCCGGCACTGACACCATGGAAACACACAGACCGTCCCTCCCATCTTCACCCGGGACGGTTCAGCCTGCGGCCTTCACCGGTGGCTCCTCCCGGGGATGAGCGCTTTTCAGCTAGTCCCACTCCGAGACTGAGCTACCCCTGCACAGAAAACAAACCAAGCGTCATCCATGTAGACTTTTTTCCCAGAATACTGTGATTCAATGCCGCAGATTGCCAATTCTCAGCAATCTCAGAGCTTCCAACGCACACCACGTGACAGCTATGGGGGCTGCCGACAGCGACTCTGCTCAGCCCGTCTACACCGTGCCGGTGGGAGCTTCATCACTGGTGCCAATTACGCGGCAGCTATACGGTGTCCAGGGAAGTCAGCTAACTCTGTGGACTCCTGCACCCGGCCGTGTCCTGTGTGCCTACGCAGAAACGTGTTTCCACCTCTCACACACAGCCCTGCAAATTACACCCCAACCGGTGCCTAGCGTGAAAGTTAAAAACAAGGCATGAGCCTGCAGATTACATGAACGAGGCCCATGATGAGTTATTCAGAAATGAGGAGTGTTTCTAAAAACATCACTAACCTGTGAGCTCAGTGCGATTGAGGACACCCAGCCTCTCCTTCAAAATAACACTTGGAGTCACTGGAGAGAGAAAACTGGAAACAAAAAAGGCGTGTGTGTATGTGTATATGTTGGTGTGTGAGTATACATATATACACATATATGTGAGTGCATGTGAGCGGTATGACTGTTCTTATTTCATACGTGGAGCATGAGAACAACAGAAAGATTCACAACCAAGGCGCAGAACCACCCTGATGTGCAACTTTCAAACAAGAAAAGATCTTGGGGCTCCTTTGGTTGAGCTCCCTGTTTACACACCCACAAATAACAGCCACGGAGCAGCTAGTTAGCAGAAGGGCCAGGGTTAATCCTGGCATCCCAAACCCAACTCCGTTTCTATTCCCTACTCCGCAACCTGAAAAGATGCTAGACAGATGCATGACGAAAACTAACGCATTAAGCACCTATGGATTGGCCAGGCGTGGTGGCTCACACCTGTAATCCTAGCACTTTGGGAGGCCAAGGCAGGAGATCCCTTGAGCTCAGGAGTTTGAGACCAGCCTGAGCAAGAGTGAGACCCTGTCTCTACTAAAAATAGAAAGAAATTAGCCGGGCGTGGTGGCACACGCCTTAGTCCCAGCTAGTCAGGAGGCCGAGGCAGGAAGATTGCTTGAGCCCAGGAGTTTGAGGTTGCTGTGAGCTAGGCTGACGCCACGGCACGCTACTCAGGGCAACCGAGTGAGACTCTTGTCTCAACAGAAACAAAACAAAACAAAACAAAACAAAAACCTATGGATAGTTTAAGAGGTCAAGGAATCACACCTTCCTAGGCTTAAGTTAAATGACCACATCTTGCTCTAAATAATCTTATGACATTAATCTATGTGACCTGTCTATAGGACCTTAAATCCTACAAGTCTCACTCTATAAATGAAGATAATAACAGGATCACTATGACAATCAAATTACATAATACAAGTGAAGTGTGCCAGGAATATAGTCAGTTCAGCCACTCTACAAATATTCGGTGAGCACCTGTTTACCAGGCAGCATTGCCTAGTCTTCCAGGCACTGTACATACAGCAATGAATTAGACAGACAGAAACCCTGTCCCCAAGGAGCTTAAATTCCAGAGTAAATTTTTACTGCTATTATTGCTATTAATATTATTATTAGATATTGGCACTTTGCAAAGGTACATTGGAAAACATAGCATAACAAGAATGCCACATTTGATATCTTATAAATGAATAATTAAATTCATCCCTTAAACACACTTTTTTATAATCTAACAACCTCGAGATGCAAACGCAACTTTGGGGATATCGTTAAAAGAGATGCACCTTGACAGCCGACTTTCCATCTTCTCGTCCGGCTATTACCCTTTTCCAGACAAGAGGCAGGAGGAAAGCACAGCCATGGAGCTCCATGTTTTAAAGAAATGGGAACCTTCAGCGTTGGTCTGCCCAAAGAACCCTGTCCACCTACAGCAAGGCCTCCTGGGAGGTCACGGGCAGCACAGCTGAGACCCGCACACCTGGTCAGGTGGGAGGACCGGGATGCACCCACACCCTGGACATCAGCAGGCCCCAGGTGGTGCCAGCGCTCTCGGAGCGTGACACGTGCACACTTTACGTCACACGGAGCTTCCCTATGAGACATGTCTAGATGCAAGGGCTCAACAGCAGAACCTGAATACAGACAGCATTGAAGCTGCCGCACGGGGAGAGGTCGTCCCGTCTGAAGGTGGAAGAGCTGACAAGAAGAGAAGGAAGTGATCGGACAGACCCTGGAGGAAGCAGGGACAGGTCCCTCCTGCCACAGCAAAGGCACGAGGTGGGTCCCTGGCAAATCACGTGCGGCAAAGACAATGAGACAGGTGAGATAAATTGGAAAATGGATTTTTTTTTGCTTCCGATATTCAATCCTGATGATAACATTTATTTCATTACTCAATAAAACTTCTACATCTACAAGATGTATAATAAAATATCTTCTATAAAGTTAATATTGATAACCACTTTAGTCTTCAAAATACTCTTGCTCTACTGTGAGATCCATCACTCAAGGACCTTCTTGGTTATTTTTCGTTTTCCTAGAACTGTCTGGAAACAAGCAGGTACTCAAAGTATTTACTGAATGAACCAGCAACTGAAGAAATAAGCAAATAAACCCTGGGACGTAGGAATCGGAGCCAGCGGTTACAGTCCCGATTTACAGTGAGAAATCTAGCACGGAACAAAAAGCCGTGACCGCTGCAAAGGTACAGAGGCAGGAAGTTCTGGAGTCGAGATGAAAGCCGCCCTACTGTTCTTTGTCCAACAGCATCCGTGTGCAACCTGGCGTCCCCCAGGAAGGTTCCAGAAAGGTAATAATGAGAGTCAGAGACCCAACACTGCGTGTCAAGAAGCCAAAGGGATTATGTGTCGAATGTCAATATTTATTTCTTGTTTACATCCCCACCTTGTTCCGAGAAGGATTTAAGGCAGCTTGATTTACGCTCAGGAAGCCCAGTGATGATTGAAACCGCACGCTCACGTGCAGCAGATAACGCACGTGCAACACCTCCCCACGCCAGCGTGACACACTCACCGCTCACCAGCACTGGGGACCCCGCGGTGCTGGGGTCGATGCCTTTATTACTAAAAAGTACAAAAACTCATAATTATTACTCATCAAAAGCAGTTTTTCAATAGACAAAATCTTTCGCTGTGCTGGGTCTACAGAGGAAATGAAATAAAAGGCATTGCAGTACACCACGATATCTGAAATTTATTGTAAAACCCACCTAAAATATCACAGAAACGATTTCTCCCTCGAGTGTTTTATGAACAGCAAATGGGAAGAGGACAAATATTTTTACTGATACCCTTGAACTAAGTTTTTAGAAATATGTTGTGTGTGAATATGTCATATTTAACAGGAGAGTTCATGGAAATACCCAGACCCACATGGGTTTCCTTAATTCGAGTTGGTGAACAACCAAGCGGCATAAAAGCACGATAATGAAGGCCGTCTCATATACAGAAGATGCAAAATTTAATGGGGGGAAAAAAAAAACTCTTCCAAATAACCGCGCGAAAGCCCTGGCGAAGCAATTATTATTGCCAGCGCGTCGACATTGCCCCATTCTCCGGAACGATATTTATTATGACTTATCAGATTTGGGGGCAATTGTCCTCTGAAGAGCACAAAATAATGCAAAATAACTTTCAAAACCATGCAAAAACTTTACGAGCAACACTTCTACAGCTAAGTGTCACTGGAAATTGCTGGAGGAGGTGGTAGGGAGAGGCAAGGAGGTGGACGGAGAGAAAGCCACAAGGGAAGGAAAAGAAAGGAAGGAGTGGAAAATGGGGCCGGCTGGTGCTCAGGGAACCAGCAGCTGCGGTTCTGAACCCAGGCCCCAGGGCCGCCCTGCTGCTCCGGCCCACGGGCTCTGGCTCCAGCTGCAGCCAGCCCTGGACCCAGCCCTCCCATAGTCGCTGGCCGCGCCGCTGGTGGCATGCAGGGATTCCCCCCAAACTTGCAGAAAACATTTCAGCTTCTCTCTGTGTGGAGAGGTGCCCATCTAAAATTAGCATCTCCTAAATGATGGTAAACAGAATGTGAAAGAGAACAGAGCCCCCAGCGTGGCCTTCCACTTCAAAGAGCTCAGAGGACAGCAAGAAAGGGACACAGAGATGGGTCCAAATAACTTGCCACTCTTACATGCCACCGAAAAAGGGTTTATAAAAGCATTTTCAAAATCAATCCATTAATCCTGCAACCAATTGCACAAAGTAAGCCTTTCCACCCGGTGAACTGCATCCTCCACCGGTGCGGGGCGGGCGTGCCGGTGTGCACAGAAAAAGCTTTGGGCACTTCAACAATTCCAAGTATGAAACAGTCTTTCCAGGTGAAAAGTACAAGGAAGCACAAGATAACCCCTCACAAGGGAAGACCGCTAGTAAAGAGACGATCAGACCAGCACATGGGTATTCTCTGCACAGGGTTCTTGAAACTCTCCAAAGCTATGAGCTACTGCAGATTCCCAATATGAATGCGCTGGGCTGATCTGTACCATACCCCAGCCCCAAGAGAAATAAGAAACGAACCCGACACATCTGTGATTCTCAAATGTTAACTACTGGTTTTCCAGAACCAATATACATAAGATTGCCGTAAATTTTAGTGGACTTCTTACAGCACTGAAATGACCGGCAAGGTGCTCTTTTCAGCGTTGTCACTGTATTTACATATCCACCACGAAAATCCGCAGAAGCACACGGGAATGTCGTTAGGAGAAATTTTCAGCTTTTCCTTCCTAAGTACACTATAACACGAAGTCCAGATTCTCCCAAAAGTGAGAAAAGACTGTACTTTACAAGACACATGAGAATATATTTAATATTAGAGTAAAATATGTTTCTACGGTTCAGTGTTTTCAAGAGATAACCAAATAGGCTTTGAGAGGCTAGAGATACAAGTAACATCACTTGTACACAAGAGTGTGGGAGGAAACTCCTACAACAGAGTAAAATATGAGCCCAGCCCCGAATTCCAGAGCTGCTGAAGCTGTGGCCAAGGTCATTAACTGTTCCCAAACACTAGTCTAAGGCAGGCCACCAGCCCCAAAGAAGGGACGGGCAGGCCTGTGAAATGGGGTTGTGCACGAACACGGACCCACAATTCCTTCGCCACCCGCAGCCCTGAGAACTAAAAGAATTTTCCTGACTTTTTATGGCAAATGAACTCACTGGCAGTAAAACCTGACCAGACCAGGCATGAGGTTACTTCTGGTCTTTCTTTATTACCCTAAGTAGTATGAATATTCATCTATTTCTCTCTAGGAAAAAAATCATGTTTCATTAAGCTGAGGATGTTGTAAAATACACAGTACATGCACTGAATTTCCTCTTGAAAATATGAATAATTCTGAATTCCAAAATGTATATGGCCCCACAGATGTCAGGCAAGGGACTGTGGGGCCTTCCTTGAAGAGTGAATGAAGTGGGGACATGCTCCACTTCCTTTACCTGGAGCCCTGGAACAGACCTGGCATCTGAGAAGCTTTGATCAAAAACCTCTTTTCCAATGTGCAGAACTATCTGTTAGAAGAAAATGTTTCTGACACTCAGAAACACCTATCGAATGAATAAATGAAAAAAAATTCAGCGAAAAGTTGAGTAAGGCAAATCTAATTCCCAAATTAAACTTATTTTAGAATACCCAAAATACATGCCGAACATCTGACAGCTACGTGGTCTAAATGTCCATCTGCAAACCCAAGCAAATCAAATCATCCAAGCCACTTGAATTACCTAGTATATGACATACGGTTACCTAAAATTTGGCCTTATAGGCATAAACTACCTATGTAGATACATTAAAACGCAACTGAGAAACAAAGGAACGTTCCTGCTTGACAGTATCACAAATGATAGAAATCTGACCTAAATTATTAAAAATAAGGTGTCATATGCACTTATTTTCCTTACTAGGGATAATTTTTGAAGCCCTGTGAATATCTAAAATTACAAGGTGCAGGCAGGAAACACTGTTCACACATTAGCTAACATGGAACAGGTAACCAGAAATGTCCTATTAATGTCAGCAGTGCTGAAGAGACTCAGAATGTTCTAGGGTAGTAGACAGATTGCAGAGACTGGGGGGCGGCCCCAAGCTGGGGAAGGACCAACACCCGAGACTCACAAATGGCCTCTGGAAGGAACCGTGGTGACAAGCAAAGGCAGCCTGGCTCAAGGCCACGCCGCCCAAGCAGCCCACTCCCAAGCAGAGTGGGCTGAGATCCCGGCGGAGGGAGCCGCGGGCACCGGCCCAGCACCCACTCTGCGCCAAGCTCAGGGCCAGGCACCCATGGGCAGGCACCTCCTCCACCCAGAGCCTGTCAGGGCCCAACACCCTCCACCACTGGATAGAAATCTCATCTCACACCATCCATCATCAACCCTAAAACACTGCCAGACTGGCCCCCAACCTGGGCCACACATTGAGAAATGCTGAGGTTTGGTTTTTTTCCCACCAGGAAACTAATGATTTTTTTAAAACTGGCTTATTTAAATACTATAAATCATGTGGGTCACCTCCCATCATCTGGTGGCAGTTACTCGAGTAATCCATCCCATGTAGCACAAATGTGGAACATAGGTGAAATACACTGTTTAAAGCATATTTTCGAGTTTCCTGCCCAGAAATTTTCCGTGCACTCCTTTGTTCTTATTTTTCTTGTAATAGCCAGGAAGGGCTAGCACCACACCAACAAATCATGGGAAAGTCAGGGGAATCGGGCAAGAAACACGACATCTCTTTAATTTTGCACGCATGATGTTTGCAACCACTAAGGTCATACCTGCGTGTGGTGACTGACAACTTTTCAGCTTGATTCAAAGCAAACAGCTGCTGGTTTGATTGCCTCGCAACTAAAAATTGATGGATGACCCTTAAGATGAATAACTACCATAAATCACCTCATTCAAACTCTCCAAGAAAAAAATTAAAAAACAATGGTTTTCGTGACATTTGCTGCACTCCATAACGTGCCGTGATAAATTCGGCCTCCTTATGGATGCACAGTTGTGGTTGCTTAAGTTGAGGCATTTTTGTTTTTGTTTCCCGTTTTCTGTATCTGCTGGAGCTCGGGCCCCTGGTCAGGTGTGTGCGCGTGAGTCTGCTATGCCGCCAGAGACGTCGGCTCCGGGTGCCCGTCCGTCACTCCAAACGAGGGAGCTGCTGGACCTCTCCCCACCAAACAGCTCTTCATCGGGAAACGGCAGTCCCACGTCACAGAGACGGCAGAGGACCCCCACGCGTTAACAATGGTTACAATATATTTAGTGTAATGATTTGACCTCGGCCAACATTATAGGCACCATGATTCATGTGAATTTGATAAACTACTTCCTGTTGGTAGACATTTCATATGTTCCTAAAAGGCCAAGAATGTGCTTTTAACTTGCAAGTAAACACAGACCTATAAACCAGGATAAGATGGAGAGGAGATCTTGGTATTTGTCCTTTAAAACACCCAACATCACCATTATGAGCACTTCGACAAGTAGATACATAATGATGGAACAGATTATTTTCGCAGATTGTTTCTTTACTGTTTTTATCTAACATTCGAAAGCAGGCACTAGCAATTTTTTTCACCATCTTTCTTTGTCCCTTTCTTTTTGTTATACTGGGTTGTGTTGTTTAAGGTTAGATTAATATTAGAAGGAAGGCAGCTCCCAGGAAAACCAGTGTAAGCCCCAACTTGGGCTAGCACTTTGAAATAGAGAAGAAGTTCTCATTTTCATTTTCCTCCTACCATTCACTGCCAGCACCCAGGGGCTGCTCAGTGCAATCAACTGTCACACTTACCTGTCCTTGGGGTGTGCAGTCACCCAGCAAGCAGGCGGAGCTCTGCCTGTGCACCAGGCACCGTGCTAGGCTGATGGCGGAAGGAGAACGAGACAGCCCTGCCCTCCCAGACCCGAGCATCTACCGGGGACACACACGAGTCAGTGAACAATTTTATAAACAGAGGCCGGTGTTCTGAACATACGCTGTGCGCTTTTACACTAGGAACGGGTGAGCTCCAAAGGCTGAGAAGCATCCAATGCTGGAAAGAGTTACTTTTGGTTCAGCAGACAGAACAATCCCAAGAAACCTTCTATATTTAAAAAATCCAAGGAGGCTTGTAGGCTCTGCAGTCCATGCCACGCCCCGAGCATCAGAGCCCAGGTAGGCTCTGGGAAGGGCCCGCAGGTCGGGTGACCCAGCGTCACTAGGCACTGAGCAGCGTGAGATGGCAGTGCTCGCTCCTGCCCTGCCCAGGTCTGACCGCGGCCAGCCCCTCGCTCACTCCGAGAGCTCCTGCATTCACCGTGTGCACCCACACCCCTGAAACGGAAAGACGAAAGAAAATAACATTAACAACAAACAAAATGAGTTGGAGCCACAGGGCCATGACCTAGGTAGCTAATCCTTCCACCCCAGGCACCAGGATCAATGCAGCAGAAATGAAGTGAGTCACCGCTTACCCCTGGTGTCTGCATGTATGCACGAGCTCTGGGACCTGTGCCCCAGGAAGAAAGGACAAATTCACTAGTTAGTCCTGCTCCACCATCTTCTAGGAGAAGAGGCAGGGGGACCGGGCGCCGGTCCTCAGAACTCCCCACTGAGTGTCAATAACCACGCCACACTGATGCAAAACGAAAAGGACTGATATTAATTAGGCCGACAAGACTGCTTATATTGCATATGCTACTACCTTTAGGCATTCGAAGATAACTGTGCATTCTCCCCAAAGCATCCTGCTCCTGACACAGACGAGTTTAGGCTTCATTTGTCTTCCTAAATACAAATGGCTGCAATCTGTAGCACTTAGGAGAGGTTAGCTGGGTTCAAAGAAATAGCGTCTTCACTGTTTCCCTGATGATGGTGAGCTCTGGGTACCTCTCCACTTCTAACGCCATCAGGGTCCCGCCAGGGTAAAGAGGAGGAGACCCACGTGGAAAGCAGTATTTAGTGCACACTCGTGTGGCCACGTCTGTCCCACCACTCACTCCTTCTAAGCAGTTTTGCCAGGGCCTCACGGGCTACAACCCACCGAACAGGACACTCAGCATACTGTCCCTTTAAGGCTGAGATGCTTGTTTGCTCTCAGTAAGAAAAGTAAATCACGCTATAGTGAGTTGAGCTTTGAAAAAAGCATCCATCCATTAAAGTTCACGGATCTGCGTTTTCAGGTTGTCCCTCCCCTGGCTGTGTCTCAAGTTACAGCCTTGTACAACCCAAGTCTAAATAATATTCACCATGATAAATGACACCATAACTCCGATATCCACAATCAATCTTTGCTTTAAAGATACATCCATCTTCAATAATGTTGATGGGGATTCTGTAAAATGGGAAACGTGACTGTCTCCCAGACCTCCTAACGGTGGGGGAAGGAGGCTCTGAGTGATGGCTGTCAGCCCACATCTGGCTGCAAAAATAAATTAGCCTTATGTAGACAAATGAAAGGGCCAGCTCTGCCTAGGAAACAGCCACTCCTGAGCAATAGCTAATTTATAGGACTTCTTTCTGGAAAGTTCCTGGCTGAGGCAACAGTCTCCTTCTCTATCTCTTTAAATGATATCTGATGCTGTAAATAACTTCAGCGTGGTAGGGACTATACCCAGTACAAAAGGGTAGAGATGAGAAACAATAACTTTTCCCACATTCTCACACATGATTAAAATGCAGAACTCTACTCTTCAAGGGAAAAAAAAAATTTATTTTAGCCAAATGCTTTTATATTTTAACAACATGCTCCTCTCTGGCTGATTTTTTTTCTTTTTTTTTTTTTTTTTGCCTTTTTACTTTTTGGTGGTTTTCTAGTGGTTTCTGAACTCTTCCAGAAAGTAAACAATCTGAGGCAAAAGCAGCCCTTTCTCAGCCTCCTCAAAAATATCCTTTTTAGCAACTTTTATTCTCGGACCTCGTCACTGTCTTTATGCAGGCAGGGCTGGGGTTACAAATTCTAAGCAACAGAGAAAAAGAAGAGACATCTCTAAGGTTTTAGGAGGCGGTTTCAAAAATAGCCTGGAGTAAAACACTTATTAGGCAGACTCTAAGAAAAACAAAAGACCAAACTTCTGCCCGGGGGGAGTGGGGACCTACTTATTTTGATACTGCTGGTTCTTTATGTCTCTGACCTTGTCTCACTGAGGATCGTTCAGGGCTTTAATTCTTACAGCCCGAGGAAAAGTGGGGAGAGGCGGGAAGGTCAGAACCGTACTTTGGAGGGGAGAGCTGGAACTCCGTGGGGTGTCCCCACAGAGCCAGGCTTGCTTATTCCCGGCCTCGGAACAGCTGCTCCTGTGGGTCTCAGGACCTCCTCCAGGCGCTGCGGCTGAGGTGGGGAGGGCCAGTGCGGCGGAGGTTGAAGGACTTACAGTAATGCTCTGAAGACAGAAACATCACAGGCTTTCCTGGCAAGGGGCTCGCGGAGGGTAGGAGGGACTGCAGAATGAACTCTCTCAGGCTTTGTCAGCCCCGTTTCCCAAGGCCCAGCCTGGCCCCTTTGATAAATGACACATGTCATTCTGTCAGAGGCTGACACTGCAGCTGGGAGGGCTGGTGATGCATGGCTCCAGTGAAAAGGAAATCAACTTTTTGGCACCGAGCGAGTCTGTGCCCTGTATAAGGATTTTGTTTCTCAAAAAGTGAAAGATAGACTTAGGATTAAAAAAAAAAGTTGAAAAACAGATTGAACGACAGCTTACACTTAACATAAATTAACTCAGTAATGGCGAAATGTGCTAGCCTGTGATAAATAAAAGCTACATTAGTCAATTATTAATCACACTCTAACTTGTAGCCAGACCCATGACTTAAATCTGGGGCCTGAGCTGCCTTACAAACAGATAAGGCAGTGTCTGATAGATGTCTTCCAGGGAAGGAATCAAAGACTCCGTGGGCTCACCAGTGGGAACCAATGGAAGGTTCTGGAACCGCAGAGTGGGGTGAGTGCGGAGCAGTAAAAGACCCATTCCTTGCACACATGGAATATCTACTGACTGTATCAAGAAAATTAAACATAACAGCTACATCCAAATACTTTGTTTTTTCCTATTAGGACTTATTTGCTTTGCATATTTAAGCGTTTGTGCATTGCAGACGTATGTTTATGTTTATATATAAGACTTTGCCTTGAAAATATTTTGTCAGTTTCGTCCCCAGACCTACTAAGCTACATCTTTTAAATCTTATCCCTGCTAAGGGAATTTTCCTTGAGATAGCACTTATTTCCAAACTAATTGTTTAGCACAGATTATAATTTAAGCTTCACGTACTACCAAAAGAACTGACATTTGATATTCACAGAGATAAAAACAAGGGTCAAGTGCAAACCTGCCTCTCAACCAAGTGGTTCTCTTTTGGCTGAGTTCTATGCAACCCAACAACAACGACAGCAACAAATCAACGAGGAGAACCTATTCTCGAAAAATATATGGCTTTCAGGTCTTGCTGTTCTTCGTAACAAAGCACATCAGGTAAAACCCACCACCAGGATGTGGTCTTCCATTGGCTGTGGTCTTCCACTGGCTGTGGTCTTCCACTGGCTGCATTCTGCCATGGACAGGGTGGCCTGCAAGTTCCCAACACCTCTCCTTGGGGAAACCTTTCCCCTCCAGGCTCGGCACGTGTGGTCCAGGCAGCCCTCTGAGCACCAACACTTCATGCTCGTGAGTTTATCTCCATGACAGTGGGGTTCTAATTTCTGGTGTCCAAAAGACCTGCTTAGGTTTTGGGACGTCTGATGTGCCAAAGGGTACACTGAGTTTGTGGGGCTAGAGTATCAAGGCTGGGCCAGCTCACAGCCAGGACAGGTGTCCTGTTTACACTTGGGCAGAAGCAACCATCAGAAGTCATATCTCCAACACCCCTACGAGCTCCAAGTTCGACTCACCTAGCACCATGCCTTGCTTGCAAACAGGAGGTGTTCAAGAAATGTTTTCCGAGTTCAATTCAAAATATTTTTCTTTAAAAGCTACAGGCACATTTCCAGGCTACTTCTCCATGACTAAAGGTGAACTTGAACCCAGGAAGCACTTCGCAGAGCCCCAGCATCCCCACCATCATGCACATCACACCCAAGAACTCCCCCATGCAACTCCTGGATCTCACGCGCAGTGACATATTTCCATACACCTTGACAGGAAAATGGCAACAACCACCAGAAGTTGTTGATTTCAGCTTGCTTCCAATTTTAAAGGACAGCTGTTGCTTCGTGACAGCGACTTCCTCCAACTCAGGGTGCCACGAGGCGGGTTAAATGAATCGTACAGTTATAGAACAGTAATGCTTTTGGAATTCTCTAGTAATATAAACCCTTTGTTTACAGAGAAGGAAACTGAGGCTTGAGAAAGTGAAGGAAAAAAGTCATGAAAGAACAAAGACCCAGGCCTCTACCCACGGTCCAGGGTTCCTCCCCGGTACACCACGCAGTGCTCAAGCATCAGTTCAAAGTCAACCTTCCAAATTTAAATGCATACAATTAACATGCAGGCTCCAAATCGAGTCCAAATGTTTAAAATAGCCGATAAAGCCAATGGTTTCTTAGATGGCTATAAATAAGAACATGGGGGAGGAATCATACATTAAAACACGGGCTGATGTTTAAACTTCTCCCTTCCTCCAGCTGAAATATAATTTTTCTTTAGTCCATAAAAAATTCAGATAGTGTGCAGAATGTTTATATATTACCAAGGTCTCTCTTTAAAAGGTTTATACTTTTACTTTATGACCTGTCCTTGATTTGACACTTCCGCTCATCAGAAAGGGATTTATAAAATAATCCTGAAGGTGAGGAACAGACATCTGTCAGGGACTAGCTGAGTTTCACGATGCGAAATTTAAGAAGAGAAAGAAATCCTGTTAAGCTCTCTTTAGTCACCAATAGACATCAAAGGTAATAATTAAGGAAGACAGACGTCATAAAACATAAATTTATGTCTCTTTTAATAATGCACAAGCACTGTAGTGTGTAAAACATCTATTAGGTTGAAAGAACATGAAAACGTTCCAATAAGAAAAAAAAAATCTATGTTTTGTTTTGGGGTATTTTCCCTTCCTTTTAAAAAAAAAAAAGTGAGGATCTTTTTTTTTTTTTTTTTTAACAAGTTTAAACTGAAGTCTTTCAAAACCTTTGCCATCTGTGGGTACGTGAACTATGAATGACCCCGAATGATTTGCACTCTGCTCAGAATCCCTTAGAAAGCACGGGAAAAAGTGTCATTAAGAATGACTGGTGACTGTCAGTCATGGCTGACCTCATCCGGGCTTTGGTCTCTGCCTCAGTAATAAGCTGTCCTTTATTAGTACCAACACTCCATAAAGGGGGTGTGTTTAGTCACAGGGTAGTGGCCTTCCAGTGCCCACTGCTTCCCTCTGAAAGATTGATTAGCGCTCATTTTTACTGCCTGCCCGGCACATGCGGGCCAGAGCTGCAGAGCCAGGCCTGCAAGCCCCACGCTGGAGCAGGGGGTGAGAAAACCATGCCTAGAGAGAGAGGTGGGGGTCGGGGGCGGAATTTTTATTTTTTTTTTTTTAAGGAATCGACCTTTCAAAAAAAGTCCCAACCTCAAAACCATATGTATATTCAATTCCAGGGCCTGGAGGAGAGGCCGGGAAAGCCACTGTGTCTGTCGAAATGCAACTGAAGGAGCCGCCTAAATGTTAACTTGTCTTAAAAACAGACGAGGATCCTGGCCTGCAACTCCCTCTCTCCAAAATCAGCAGCGAGGAGCAAATCGAGGAGGAGACGGCCTGCAGAATTAAGCCTCATAACCAGCCTGACACCAAAATACAAAGATGTAATTATTACCCATTAAAACTGAACATGTGTGAAACTAAAAAAAATCTTCCCTATACGAGCACATAAAAACCCATCTACCGCTTTTGTATTAAACTACTAAATTATTTTTAAGAAGCGATTGCTATAGAAACAGACAAACGAATTTATATATATAAAATTTCCGCGTATCCCTAAATCCCTCGGACCGCCCCCTCTCTCGTTGAGATAACTGAGTGCCTTGAATTCCCAAGAGGAAGAACGGAGGAATAAATGTATTATTATCTTCATCATCACCCTCACACCCATCATGAGCTCTCCAGCTCTGCAGTGCTGGGAAGGGCGCAGGGAGCTGGGCCGTAGAACCCTCTGAGCAGGTGCTCTATTTCTAGGGCAAATGAAGAGAGTGCATCCCATGTGGGTCTCCCCCACTCCAAATATGTCTATAAACAAATTTAGCTCACAGGGTGATTAATTTGCAGAAACCCGCTGGGGAAAAGCCAGACTCTCAGTAGTCTAATGCCTTCAGCCAGTTACTCCCAGAAATCCAGCCAAACACCACAACAAGATCCTACTTCCAGAAAACTGCTGGAGAACCTTGGGATTAAGTTACCATGTGCACAAGTCACCTACTGTATTTGAATTTGTCTCCACAAAAAAACAGGGGGTTGGAGGAGAGTGTCTTTGAGACCTAGGTTTAACATAGCCTATCTAGAGCAGTTAACATCTCATTTTAAATAACTCAGAGTAAGCCAGAGGGAAGGAGGGACGGAAAGCGCCCTCCTGTGATCTCTGAGGAGCAGGGTGGCCGTCCCCAGCAATGAACCTGAGCAGCGGAGGGTCCAGGCCTGGACCCTGCCTCCGCCCCACTCCCCCAGCTTCCCGGGAGCTCAGCACCGACAGGGAAGGAGGAGTCGAGAGGAGAACAGAGACAAGGATCTTTTGTGAACATCGCAATTTCAAGTTAGTCCTCCTTGAGAGCTTTCAGAGACAATAATTTTTCCAGTTAATGAAAACTGGGGGGAAAAGACAAGCTTAAAAACCACCTCCCTGAGCCTACCCTCCGCCTAGGTATGAGATTCTTTCTGCTTCCTTTTTCTAAAATAAATTCTTCCTACTGATTTTAAATTGGTAAATAATACACATCCACAATACCTGCTGAAAGAAAGTAAGGAAACTTCTCTAACTGCAAAGATAAAATGCTGCAAGGTAGCACTATCCCCCTCCCTTTCACACAACCACACAAACTGTGCAGCCACAAAACACAGACCTTTGTATGCTTCCTCCTTTCAGAATCCCCAATGTGCTGGTTTCATTAATATTATTAGTGTTTCATATGCAGACAATGCACCGAGCACTAACAATCTGAATTATTTCCTAGCTGACTTAGAATATTTATTAGAATATTTATTTCCCATTACTTTCTGGAGTTATGGCAGTTTCCCTCAATTTTAAAATTTAAAAAATATACATAGACATAGACACACACACACACACACACACATATATATGTATATTCTCAAAGTTTGGGGCAGTTCAAAGAGATTTATGTACAGCACCGTAAT
>CAUYRB010028248.1:0-11779 GCA_963574695.1 Propithecus perrieri
GGGGACGGGTATTTTCATACACAAAGAGTGCAATGCGCACCACCCGAAGGATGGACATATTTGAAACTCGGACTTGGGGGGGGGGCAAGGGTAACATAAGTAACCTAAACATCTGTACCCCCATAATATGCTGAAATAAATAAAAAAAAAAATGCCATGTGACACTAGTCATCTCCATGTGAGCAGTTCGTCTCTCCAATAAATTGTGTATTGCAGGAAAAAAAAAAAAAAAAACCACAGTTTTATTTATTTTGGAAGGAACTTAGGCATGGAGAGGTGATCATACAGTTAGTGTTAACGTCAGATCCAGATTCACTGTAATAAATGTTTTCGTATTACATTGCTATGCAGTACAGTCCACTGTGCCACGGGGGCATGAGAAATATAACTGAGTATGGCTTTGACCCCTAGGAATTTGTAATTAAGTAGAGTATCTTGCTTTTTTGAGCATTTTCCCATCTGAAGTAAGCCTAGTAGTTGAATTTGCATTACATAGTCAGTCATCAACAGTCATCCGAAGTGGGGGCCTCCAATGCTGACAGTTGCCTCCAGGCAATTAAAAACTGGTGTTGACCTGAGACCTCACCATTGTTTCAATAATGGAGATATCACATTAAGAAAAGTGTACCTGGAAAAAAGATGCAAGGCATTCTCAATCCTTGTGCATGCATGTGTGTGGTGGATGTTGGTGTACATTTTCCCACATCATTTCATCAATACCCTCTACTAATAAATAACAGAGCTGATCTTATGGTATTGAGTAATGTCTGCAATGGGCCATTTCTTTTTTCTTTAGTGTTGTGTTTCCCTTGAGGGAGAAAGATTCTTTTTTGTTAAAGGAAAGGGAGATGCAGGTCAGGTCAGCCCCAATTAACCTCCATCCTCATCCCTTGCCCTGTCAGTCATTGCTCATGCCATAGTATCACCTCTGATCATGCTCTGGCCTTTGACCTCAAGGGTTTAGAGCAAAGATCTTGAGTTAGAGATATAATTTCTGGAAAGTTTTCAATGCAGTTACTGAGATACAACCTAACTCAAATTATCACAAGTCACCTGAAATTTATCAGCAGGAACCAGTCTGCTGGAACAATGTACGATATTGACAAAGTCAGAGTTAGAAAATTCTACCTGCTCCTGGATTCTAGAAAATAACAACCAACAAAACTCCCCTAGCTTACGGTCTATTCTACCTTATCTATCATTTGGGATGGGGACAAGATTTGTTAACATGTGAGTATTCCCCACCTTCTAGCACCCCTCTGTCCTCGCCACATTAAATAAAGCTCTTGCCTGCCCAATTCTTATATTTTTGTGATAGAGACTTGGGGGACTGGGTTGAGAGAGAGAATGGGCAGGTCCATAGAGGTAGAAGGAAAGAGGAGAGAATTTAGGTAGAAAGAGCTGGAAGATAATAGGGAGGTGAGAAAGGATAGAAACTATGAAGGGGGAGGCGAAGATAGAGATTTGGGCTTTGTTGGGGGAAATGTTCCAGAGCAACATCTTGTCCTTCTGATTTGGCCTCATGGACAAGTGCTGAGTTTTTGGTAACAACATGAACATGAACATACTGATAGGTACACAAACAAGCACACATATACATCAATACCCAAAAGACCTTTACATATAAGCTCACACACTTCTGGCTCTTTGCAGTCAAACCTAGGGCCCAAGGTAGAGAAAATATATAATTACAAAATATTTTTCTTTTTTTACTGGCTCTGACCAACTCCCCCACCTCTTACTCCATGTCCAGCCCTGTCTTTCCACCTCTGCCCTCTTTCCTTTGATATGTCTGGGGAGGAGGAAGCAAAGATAAGACAAATGAAGGTGAGACTGGCCTAGGAGAGTAGGAGGGATGTTCTGACTGTTTATACCCCTTTGTTCTTAAGAGAGGGGATGGAATTAAAGCTGCTCAAGAAGAGGAATATTACTCCTTGCACTGCTGATTAGGGTCACAGAAATCCTAAACCTTTTCATTGGAGGGTTATGGAAGGCATTGTAATGTAGCTGGCATAGACTTTTAAGGGTAGGAAGTTAGAGCTAACCATAAGTCAACCATGTTACCAATAACTTAAGCACGAAGGAGTGGATAGCCACAGGCTCTCAGACCTTGGCAGTTATTCACTGGTAACCAAAAGGGAGCCTGATTTCCCATGAAATCCAGGCCCTGGGCCCACTTCTGCATGCTTGTTGGAGGCTGCTGGCATTGCATGGTAGTAACTGAAGATCAAGCTCTATTTGCTTAAAGAGTTTTTTCTGGGAGCTGTGGCAGAAGTACATTTTTATTCCATGGAAAGGGAAAGGAGCTGAGTTGTTTTCATTACCTGCAATGTGGCAGTTTTATGTTTTAGCTCTTATAACAAGCCAAGGGCTGGATTCCATGAAGAATATATGGTGAGTATGTACCTAACAAATGGCAGTTGGCATTACGATAAGATATATATTATTTCTATTTTCTAATAAGGAAATTATTGGTAAGAGAGATTGATTTACTTACCAATGGCATACAATTAGTAAGTGGTGTGCTTATAGGTTTAAATGATGCCAAAGTTTATGATCTTTCCACCACACCACACAGACTCCCAGTTTCTAAGAACACTTGGCATTCCAAGAGCCGCTTGTATGGGTTTGGGTTGGCTTCCTTTGGGAAAACAAGATGGCTGTATGTAACAGAAATGATATACATATGTATATCTTTTAGCCTCCTATTCCAACTCTTGCATAATTATTAGAAAAATAATGTGGTCAAAGCATTTATATATAAAGGTGTTTCTCAGAGTCTTGTTTATGATTGCAAAATATGAAAACAATGAGGAAAAGGTATATTAAATTATAATCAATAAACACAAAAGAATATTTTTAATCATCATCAAAAATAGTAAGTATAAAGACTAAGCAGAAATATGAGAAATGTTTATTTCTGATGCAAAGTGAAAACAAAGACAAAAAATAGGATATAGGTGGTTTGTGTGCCATGATGGTGACCATGTAAACCAGGATGGCATGTACACAAGACTACGACCAACATGCAAACACAGAGTTATTTTATAGTAATATGATTTTGCTTTTCTTTATGTTTCCTTTTTTAGAAACTCTTTGATGCTGTTACACCAGGCTTTCAGTAATTTTATAGTGTTTTAAAAGACTTAGTGCTGGATCAACAGATTACACTCTTATATTACAGGTACGTTTCTGAAAGCAATGGATTTGGTGGTGCCATGGTTTGGGTTCTTGATTTGGATGACTTCCTGAGAAAGTTCTGCAGTGAAGGTTCATATTCTCCCGTCTACAAATTCAGGTCCTGCTGGGGCTGCAGATGCCAGGTAGTTAGGGAAATATCTGCATACCTTGAACAAAGAAACTACACATTAGTGTTTACTTGTTGATTTCCAAAAAAGCAGAAGCACAAGGCATGATTTTTGCTCTGGGGAGTTTAATTCATTTCTTGCTGAGAAAAATTTAAATTTTCTAGCTAGGGTGACCATATAATTTATTTCCAACTGTAAAATACAGGAAAAATCACACTATTTTCCCACTCTCTACTCTCTACTGTCACACAGTCCAGCAACACTTCTGGCACCAGATTTGTGAGTTCTTTTCCCCATACACCAAGCAATTCTCCAGCAGATTCTCCAGTGGACACCAGCTGGGTGTCCTCTAATTCAATTAAATTCTGACACTGTCTACCTGGAGACAGCGTCACGTCCCACAGGTCAGGGCTCAGTCCCACAAGACTGCCCCCTCCCCCACTTCAGATGCCAGTTGGAAGCACAGGTTATGACCTGTGTGTCTGAGCAACTGCCTATGAATCAGGGTTCCCATGACCCCTTCTGCAGGTTAGATTAATTTGCTAGAGCAGCTCACAGAACTCAGGGAAACATTTATGTTTGCCAGTTTATTAATAAAGGATATAATAAAGAATAGAGATGAACAGCCAGATGAAGAGATGCATAGGGTGAGATCTGGAAAGGTCCTGAATGTAGGAGCTTCTGTCCTCATGGAGTTGGGGTGTGCCAACTTCCCAGGGTTCACCAACCTGGAAACTCCCCGAATCCCATAATTTAGGAAGCTTCATCACAGAGGCATGCTGGATTATTAACTCCATTTCCAGCCTCTCTCCCATCTCTGGAGAATGGGGGATGGCGCTGAAAGCTTCTAATCATGACTTGATTTTCTTGGTAATCAGCCCCCATCTAGGAGCCCACTGAGAGTCACCTCATTAGGACAAAAGATGCTCCTATCATCAGGAAATTCCAAAGGATTTACAAGGTCTGCACTTGGGAACCAAGTCAAAGACCAAACATTAGAATAAAAGATTCTCCTAGCGTACCTATCTACAAGGGGATTAGGAGCTCTGTGTCAGGGATTGGGGCAGAGAACCAATATGTGTATTTTGTATTATTTCACACCAACTCAGGACAATTTTGAGTGAAGAGAGTAACCCTGTACAGTCCACAGCAAACTGAGATGGGTGGTCATCCTATTTAGAGCAAGTTAGTGCTCATGGACAATTCTACCCAGACAAGGGACATAACAGTTTAAATGGTGTAACATGAGAGTCAGCAGGCTGAATAAAGCTCAAGACAACTGTTGGCTTCTAATTTTCAATAATTTCTCATTTGGGAGCATGGGATGTGCTGTTGAGGCAAATTAGTTAACAAAATCCCCAGAAAATACATAGTTTTTCATCTGACAGTATGTTCTATACAAAATTTCTGGCTCGATATGGTAAACTTGAGAATAATTCCTTTTGCCAGTCAAGAAACAGCTTTATTGTCTAACTCAGCAAACCAACTAAATACCAAATATTTATAAGGCTATATAAGTATTTTCTAGTCTAGTTAGTAAAAGAAGTATTAATAAAACAAGCCTTCTCTTCACTTTGAACAAATGACACCATGGTAATCTGCAAGTCTGCTCTAATCTTTGGTGAATAGGGTCCCCCTACGTAAATCTGATTTGGTTTGAAGTGGTGAATAGAAAACTTTTCTAATCTCACATGTTTAAAGATGTTTCTTCCAAGTTTTCATGGACTGTCACTAATGGCGCTTGTATTGTCTTGTATGTAGGCTGCATTGCCAGAGCCTCCCAGCACCCATCCCCAACCCAGTGCATTCTGTGAAGGCAAAGCTGATGGGTTCTACGGGGACACTGGTGATCCATCCAGGTTTTCCAAGTGTGCTAATGGTAACACTGTGGCCAAAAGGTGTGCAGAGGGCTTGTGTTTGACCAAAGCTCTAAGTGCTGTAACTGGACTTGAATGGAAAGAATGAGCTGGGAGGTGATGAAGTCTTCCTAGAGTTTGTTTCAACTCAATAAATACATGAAACATGACATTGCTTGGCGAATCATTTACATTATTCTTATCCTTTTGTTACTATAGTTTAGAAAGTCGTTTCCACGCTGGACAATCTGTGGAGAGAATTAAGCAGACGTGATCATTTGTTCATAGACTTGCCCCTTGAAAGAGAATGTATTCATAATTGGAAAACACATTTTGAACAAATAAAAGTTACTTATTTATAGGGAACACAAGCAAAGAGCAACTTTATTTTTATTTTATGCATTGTTTCTCAAACTGAACTCATCTTATTTTCTGCTGAATCAGCTTTCCCTTCAAAACTTCTTAATGAATTCTGTTTTCCTTCAGCTTTATTGAGGTATAATTTAAAAATAAAAATTATATATATTTAAGGTGTACAACTTGTGAAATTATCACCACAATCAAGTTAATATATCTATTATATCATTTCACATAGTTAACTTGTACTGTGTGTGTGGTGAGAACACTTAAGATCCAGGTTCATTGACTGTGTTCTCCACCTTTGCAGGAGGTCTTTCTGGGACACATCTGGCTCTTGTCCATTTGCAGAAATTAGACGATTGACCTTCTCTCAACCATATTAATATTGGCCCCGGTTATTAACACTTTAAAATTAACACACTCTCTTCCCAACTGAGAGAACAATAGAAAAATGTCTACACATATAGCAACTAAAATAAACATTCTTTAAATTACTTTATTCCTGTACAATGATCCAGTACAGGGGGCTCCACTGTCTTCATTTCCATGATTGTCGGAAAGCTATTTCTCTTGCCATGTTGCAAGTTCACACTAATCTGCTCAGTCTTGTGGAAAAAAAGTTTCCAGAGCCTTTACATGATTAAATACCTTCATTCTGATTCTTCAAGAACAATTTTTAAAAATAACTCTTCCCATTGTCTCATGAAATCCAGAAATCTTTGAACCATGCATCTTAATAATTATAGATACTGAGCACTCTGTTTTTTCTGTTTGTAAATAACTATACACCATTTTATGTGTGTTAAAACATTCAATTTTCAACACAACATTGTCAAAAAAGTATTATTATCCACATTTTATACAAGAGAAAACTGAAGCCCAGAGGGTTCAACAGTTTGGCCATGGCCACATCTCTAAAAAGTGACAAGAGTAGATATTCAGATGCAGTTTTATCTGAATCTGAGCCCAGCATCTCTGTCATGATGATTCACCATTTCTATTTTGGGCCGGGAGGTATCTACATCTCCCTGATGTGCTTGGTTTCCAGGGTATTGCCTCCTCTACTATTCTAGTGAAGAATTTACTCCAGCATTTCCTGATGTGGAATCGATATGTTGTTTTCTTTACAGATATTACCATTGATACAAAGGTGATTCAAATTACAAGCAGATACCACAAAAATTTAATACAAATGCGCTAAAATATGTAGATGAAATAAGTTCTAGGAAAATATGAACAATCAAATGACAAATGAAAAATGACATAGGAAGAGGTAAAAAACCTAAGCAGACCAATAACCCTGGAAGGTATCGAAAGTGGTATTAAAAATAATTTCCCTCAAAGCTACCAGAGCCAGACAGCCCTATCAAATATTGAAGAATCAATTAAATATTTCCAATGCATAGGAAAGTCTTGTCAATTCATTCAGATTTTACCTAAGCTTGATAAAGAATCAGCAAATAGTTTTTTGAAGATCTATTACTTCCTGGGCATTTTGCTAGGCTCTGGGGACCAGAAGTGAATAAGATATGCAAATTTCTTTTCTTTGTGGCTCTTAAAATCCATAAGAAATAAATCATATCCCTGGATGGAAGAACTCAATATTATAACTATGCCAATTCTCACATGTTAACCTCTAAATGTATTGAAAAGGGGTGTGTATGTGTGTATGCATGTTTTAATTTGACAAATTGACTGTGAGGTTCATCCAGAAAAAAAATTAGTAAAAAGGGTCAAGAAAATATTTTTTTAAAAAAGAAAAGTAATAAAGACTTGTCCTATGATATGTCAAAATGTTACAATAAGCATTTGTGTTTCAATGGAAAATAATACAAGGTTCAGAAATAATTTTGTATTTCTTAAATGTATTTGATTTTCCTTCTTCAGGCTACTGAGTTCCCTTAAATCATGTGCACTTTTCCTTTTCCCATCATGTCATGGGTGTGTGTGACTCAGTGTTCATGCAGGGCAGGCTATAGGGGTCTCTCAGGAAGTAATGAAAGTAGGAGGTCAATGGTAAGTTGAGTGTTCCTCTTCCGGAGGATCAGAAAGATTTCTAGGCTAATTTTCAGGCTACTGTGAAATGAAAAAATAAGTTTTCTCTCAAAGGAATAAAAAACCATATCTTAGGTGTTAGACAAGTAGTAAGGCATGATAATTTTGATCTTGAGGATTTTTATATACTTGGTAAGACTCTACTAATTTCCTAGAAAGATCTTGGGCTGTGTTATCTGCCCTTCTGTATGCCAATGTACATGTTTACCTATCAAAGAAGAAAGGAAGAGGGGGTGTGTACTATTTACTCTAAAAGATGTAGATTGGTCCGTGGCTGGGGAGAGCCTTGGTTGATGGAGGCCTTACAGACATGGGCTGTAGTCAGGCTCATCCTACCCTGAGTTGAAGGAGCGTGCACAGTAGACACATGAAGCCCGGTCAGCAAACGGAGGGAGTGAGGCCCATTAGGACCTCCATGAACAAGGTGGGCCTGAGGCTGAAATCGGGTCTGGAGAAAGGAGACAAGTAAAACTTGGGGTTGATTGAGGCCATTCCATGTCCATGGAGACCAGTAGGTAAGTGGTTAAAATCTGAGAACCCTCTTTAAAATCTCTAGTTGGATAGGTTGGAGACTTGGGAGACTATTGATAAGCAACTCAGGTGGGACCAAGTGCTCCTGCTCTGTGCTCCCATCGCGCCGGCACCCCACAATATCCCTATCTCCTCTACTAGTCTCTGAGTTCCTGGAGAGCAAGGATGGTGTCTAACAATTTTTGAATCTGTCATACAGTGGTCATTCAAAAACTGCCATGTCAGTATGGAAGCAGTTTCCAAAATGGCCTTCAGTGATTCTTGCCTCCTTGGTTTTCATGCCCTGTGTTTGTCTCTCCCACACTGAATGAGACTGACCCATGTGACCAATGGAATATTGGGGATATGATGAAATATGACTTATGCCATGCTCTTTCCTGAATTACTTTCTCTGGGAGAAGACAGCTGTAACTCTAGCAGCCCTGTGGAGAAGTCCAGCAAGGAAATACTAGAGCCTCCCACCAACAGCCAGCAATGTCTGCCAGCCTGCTAGTGAGTCAATCTCAGGGGTGTATGCTCTGGCCCCAGTCATGCCTTCAATGATGGCCCCAGCCAAGAGCTCCGCTGTAACCTCCTGGGAGAACCCAAACCAGAACAACCTGCTAAGGTGCTCCAGAATTATAGAAACTATATGAAATAATAAATATTGCTTATTGCTTTAAGTGGCTAAGTTTTGAAATAATTTGTCATACAGTAATAGACAATAGAGTCAAGAATAGCTTGAAGATCCGCCCAACGCCAGAAATGTTGAAGATGAGACATTCATTTATTCAACGAATGTTTATCAAGTTCCTAGTCTTTGCCAGGTACCAGGGATCCAAAGATGAATGTGGCATTCGGGGCTATGAAAAACTTCCTTACTGAGCAGGCTGAAAGGAGGCTAGATGCACTGAGGAAAATTCTTGGCCCAGCCTGAGGATCTGTTCTTAGGCCAAGGCTTGCAGCTGCCCCTGCATCTGTGCCCACTCTTATCTGCCTGGCTGAGCCCCAGTTCTAAGGGGTACAGCTGCTGGCAGTGGCACGTCTGTGGCCATGGGGGTATCAAGGTGAGATAAAGCAGGCTCTGACACCTGTGACTCTGGCTCCCACACAGCACTGATCCCCCCTCAGCCACACCTCTCCCTCCCCTGCAACTCCACTCTGGCTTTTCCTAAGGAATCAGGCTCTGTAAAGTAGGTCACAGTGTTCTTCACATCTTTCTTCTACCATCCCTCCCAGGATGGGAGAAGGGGAGGGGTACAGGGTCCATGTTTGTCTGGTAGCAGCTGCCTTCTCCTCATTCCTGCTCTGGGCTGCAACAAGGGAAGAAGCTGAAGAGCTGGCAGCTGTAGCATCCTATGGCTGACTCGTCCATCCCCTCCAGAGCCATGGCAGCAAAAGCACAAGGAGCCAAGGCAGAGATGATAATGAGCAGGGATAATTGTGCCCCTTCCATGAACTTGATCCCTTCCAAGACCCTTGCTGCTAGCTTTGGGCATTGGGCCAGATCCTGCAGAAGGAAAATTACCTGCTTTAAGTGAATGCTCCAATATCTTAGCTATACCCTTCACGTGCTTTCCAGGCCCTGAGCTTGGACCTGGGGACCCCAATTCCTACCCAGCACCCTTCATTCTCTCCCTGGGCTTCCACATCCTCAGGGAAAGGGCCTCAGCCTCAGTGCTGAGCTAAGGCCTCCAACTGTAAGCAGTTCTGTTGGAGTAGCCAGACCTAGGCTGGTGAGGGCAGCTTTGCTGGCTTTGCTGTGTTTCTCTGTCTCTCTAACTGGGTTAGGGGGTGCTCACTGTAATGAATCTGGGATGGGTGTGGAAATGGAAACATGATATCACTGGGACCTTTGGTCATAAGGTGGCAGCTGTGCTGCGCCCACAGTGATAATCAGGGTCTCCTCCTTACATAAGGCCAAGCCAAGAGGCTGAACAGGTGGCCAGTGTGGAGGTATGATGGGGAGGAAGCTGCTCTGGGCCGTTGAGTCTCCCACCATTTTTGCCCTTGATCCTTCCCACAGGTCATGGGGGTGTCCCAGGAATGGGGTGGGAGGGCAGGCATCTGTTTCAGTGACGTTTCTACATGGAGTCCTGCCTTCTCCCCATTCCTGACCTGGGCTGCACCAAGGGAAGAGGGACCTGAGTTCCAAGCCTGGGAATAATAAAATGGGGACTTGGGAAAGGCCACTGCTTAATACAAAGGCCCTTGGGCCTTAACACCCTGAGAGTCTCCTGGGTAGGGGCAGATCCTAACAGTGAAGACTGTCTGAAGATTTCCTGTTTTTGTATTTTTTTGTTTGTTTGTTTCAGGCTTGGTTGTTCTGCTGCAGGTGCAACTAGGTAAGGAATAACAAACACAACTTTCTATCTACACTCCAATTATCGGGGATTCGCAATGCCCCAGACATAACCAGGTACCCCAGGCAGTGTGCGTTGCAAGAGATGAGAGAGGCAAAGACACGGACACAAAAAGTAAGGTGAAAGGGTGTGGGGAAGTCAGGGGACAACCAGCATTTCGGTGAGCCAGGTGGTACTGATTGAAGTCCAGCACCTGCTTTTATTCTCTTTTTCATACTATAAATTACAATAATTTCACGTGAAAAGGTCATGGGTTACAATGTGTATTAGTTTTAAGGCTCCCCTAAAAGTCACAAGATGCCTTAGCTAATTATTCTTTTATCTATAGAAGCAGGAACACATAGTTCATTACTAAGCACACTGTGCCTTAAGGTATGTATGGATAGTATCTCTGAACTCAGCAACTGTGGTTCATTCAATTGAGGAACAAAGAGATTAGTACTTCTTACTGGGAGGTTAGCTTTCCATTAACTGAGGTGTTCTACTGAAAAGGGGGAAGGAAGGAACTTAACCTGATGTTTTTAAGAATTGGAGCCTGACGTCCCTTCTCCCAGGCTGACATTTTGCAATCTTCCTTTACAGCCATGGGTGGCTTTCATGTCAAGCCGCTCCGTGGCTTTTTAGGCATGAGGCCCCTCAGGCTTTAAGGTGGGAGTCTGCTTTGCTATACTCCCAGATCGCTGGAATGTCCCCCAACTAGGCAGTTAACTTCTGCCCTGATCTCCGGCTCCTGCTCAGGTAGCATTCCTTCACCTCCTCTCCTCCCACGGTCTCAGATATTGGGGCCCTAAGCCCCAGTGGTCTTATTCCCATCAGTTTGTTTTTCCATTCTTGTGATACTTTACTTAGGAGAATAGTCTCCAGTTCCATCCAGATTGTTACAAAGGTATTAATTCATTTTTTAATGTCTGAGTATTACTTCATGATATGCATATACCACACTTTATTAATCCACCCATGAATGGATGGGCACTTGGGATATCTCTCTAAATTCACTAAATCACTCACCAAAATTAATGCAAGGTGGATAACAGACTTAAACCTAACACATGAAACCGTAAGAATTCTAGAAGAAAATGTTGGGAAAAAACTCTTCTAGATATCAGCCTAGGCAAAGAATTTATGAAGAAGACCCCAATGGCAATCACAGCAACAAAAATAAATAAATGGGACTTGATTAAGTTTAAAAAGCTTTTGCACAGCCAAGGAAATAATCCACAAAGTGAATAGCCAACCCACAGAATGGGAGAAAATATTCACATGCAATACAACTGATAAAGAGCTAATAACCAAGTCTACAAAGAACTCAAGCAAATCAATAAGAAAA
>CAUYRB010028249.1:0-17319 GCA_963574695.1 Propithecus perrieri
CATACACAAAGAGTGCAATGCGCACCACCCGAAGGATGGACATATTTGAAACTCGGACTTGGGGGGGGGCAAGGGCAACATAAGTAACCTAAACATCTGTACCCCCATAATATGCTGAAATAAATAAAAAAAAAAAGAAAAATATTTTGTGTCTGGCACTGTACTAGGCATTAGGGGTACAAAAATGAATATAATAGGAATTATTTACTTAAGCTCTTTCTTAACAGGGAAGAGAGAAACCACTAACTATCATACAGTGTGGTAAGGTCTGTGGTATAGAATAGTGATAGAACTTTGAGAGTCTACGGGAAAGAGAAAGTACTTTAACAAGGGCACAGGGAATGCTTCTAAGGGAGTTTACGTTCAAATGGAGGAAAAGGGAAAGGGACTCTAGGTGAAAGGAACAGCATGAGCCCAGGCCTGGGAAACTGCAAAAGATGGCGCGTTAGTCTTAACATAGACTGTTAGTCTAGAACTCACAAGGGAAGCTTGTTCAATAACTTCCCCAAAGGAGAGATTTTACATTGGAAGAGAGGAAAGCTGATGACAGGATGTTACAGAAAAGTGATACTTAAAGAGCAGTTAAAGAAAGAATGTCAGAGAAGCCAGGCTTTGCCTTGTGTTAGAAACAGGCCTGCCAGCAGATGCCTTTAGTAGTAAACGGTAATAATAATGAATAAAATATTTATTTTAATAAAAAATAATAAAAACAATGATGGTAATGGCAATGATAGTGGTAGCTAATACTTTCTGAGCACTTACTCTGTACCAGGCACTGCTCTAAGAATCTTTCATTTAATCCTATAACAACCCTATAAAATAAGTAGTATTGTTGTCATTCCCATTTTACAGATGAGGAAAGTAAGGTACAGAGACTTTAAAGTCACTTGCCCAAGGTCACGCAGCTAATAAGCAATGGCTTTAGGACTCCAATGGAGGTAATCTGGCTCCAGAGTTTATACTCTCAACTCACTACCATATTTGGCTTTTAAATAGGGTGACCATTGTTTGGGAGAAATCTTATAAAAATTACTCTCTCATATCCCAAGTTCAGGGCAAAAAACATTTGAGCAGTCGAGTCACATTAAAGCAGAGCTTTAACAGACTTTTTTTTCTTTAAATTTCCAAGTCAGCGTGAGACTGTCTGATACAAGCATCTTAGACACCAAGACATCTTAGACACCATGCAAGTCCATTTCTCAGAAAGCCCCTTTGCTAGTTGTAACTGCCGCTTCCTTTCTAAGCTAACAGACAGCTTAGTGTGCTCAACACAAGTGAGCTTTGGGCATTCCATATTGCACAGGAGCGTATCGGGCCCGTTGGCGGCCATGGAAGGGAGCATGGTGAGTGTGCTGACCCTTGTGATTATTGAGCATGGATTTAAGATGCCAGATGGCTGAGACTGGAGGTGGTGAAGGTGAGGGGATGCAGTAGCAGGGGTAACCCTTGCAAATAACCATGAGGAGCATGGACTAAAAAATGAATTAGGTTTTAACTCAGCAGGAGATGACTGAGCCCCAAGATGTGTTCTGTTTTTTGATGATTCTTGATAGTCTTACAGGGAAAAATAATAAGAATGCACATTCAGTCTAAAACCAAAACACACTCACCATCAGCATACCAGGAATATGGAAGAGGAAGTCCACAGGGCCTGGAAAAGTCAGAAAAAACTTTGTCAAGGGAAAAAGATTAGAAGTGGATAGGTGGAGGGGGAGGTAGCTTGATCAAAGACGCGGTGTTGGGAATGCATATGGTGGACATAAAAGATAGGGAGGAGAGCAGCCTAAGCATCAGGCCAGATGTGTGAAGAGGAGGGTGGGAAATAAAGTTTCACAAATACAGTGAGGTCAGATTATGGGGTCTTCAAAGGAGTTTGGTGTTCGAACCATGGGAAAAGTGGAGCCAATGGGAATGTTTGAACTAGGCATTAATGATGAAAGAAGTGTTTGAAAGTCATTAATCCTAATATGTTGGATTGCAGAGAGACTGCAGGTGGGAAGGGCAATTAGGAAGCTGCAATTATCAAGTGTTTGAAGTGGGTTAAAGCCTGAAGGAGGATAATAGACATGGGACTGAGCAGCAAGGAGCAAGTCCAATGTACAGTGCAAAGCAAGGATTGATAAGGGTGTAGTTATTAATAGATGACAGAGAAGGGAGACCAAAAGCAAGTTCCATATCCAGCCTTGAGGCTCAGAAGACTGAGAACATCACCAATGAGTTATTTAGGAAGATAAGCCTATTTTCATCATTAATTAGAAAATTATTTTTCAGAATTCATTCTCCTAAGGATTCTATACTGTATTTTATTGTTCCCAAGATGTACATCATTATGTCTTTGAGGTTGGGATGCATCTTATACTTGTTGTTGGCCAGACTGCAGTTGTGATGTCATTGCTTTTGACTGGATTTGTACAAGAACTTGCAGAATGGGTGTCAGTGGCTCAGAAGAAAATATTGGAGACGATGTGAGGTCACTCTTTGAAGAGCTGCTGCAACCCCATCACCTTCGCGATGGCACAGAGAATGATTTTGTATGGAAAAGCACAGAGATTGAAAACGCCTGGTCAAAATTGATTTAGGAGATTTAAACTCTGCAAATGAAGAAAGTTTAGGGGTATATTAATGAATTTATTTCTTTTTAATGTGTGTACAATAATATACATTATAAAAATAAATCTAAGTAAGCTTAAAGGTGCTTTTCAACAAAGATAAAATAAAAATTTTAAGTGATGAGAAAGCATTCTTTCATAGTTTAATTGGCTGTATTTTTTTTTTTCCACTCTCAGTACATATAGTAATGGGACATCTTACAGTCAGTGGCATCTTTAATGAATAAGGAAAAATACCCGAGATCCATTCATTGCTTATTTAAAATTTACTTGCTGGAGTTAAGAGAAATGAACATTTTGAAGATTTTTTTTTTTTTTTTTGGCAGAACTTTGCTTCATTTGCATAGGCTGAGTGAACTTAGATGCTTCTCACTGGTTATTTTAGTGTGGGAAAAAACTAAGGATTCTGTGTCTGTGGGCTTTAGAGTCTGAGAAAATGAACGAATTATTGCAAAATGTGTACTAGTCTAAAACGTGTATTTTTTAGTATTGGTCTTTCCCAAAATCTGAGTAATTTCTTATACGTAATAACACTGCTCTTCTTCACATGGACATGGGTCTCATAATGCTTAAAAAATATAAATTATTTGAATGCACCAGCATTCATAGTACATAGTTCTGTTCACTTTGGTTATTTTGAATTTTCCTAATCAGGTGCTGCTCAAGGTATGGTCTCTTCTCCACCCCTGTCTCCTATGTATATGTGAACAGTGTGTTCGGTGAAATTTTCTAACATGCAAAAGAAGTCCTTAAACTAAAAAACAAAACAAAACAGTCATTGACACTGGCTTAGAGAACATGGTTACCCATTCTCTCTCCTTCTCAAGGAGGAATGACTTCAGTGACATTGGTAATCTATGCCTTTCAACCCCAGTTTGACCTTCCCCAGTTCGAAACAGCTTATACTACTGGGTTTTTCTTTTAAGCATTAGAAAGTTCTTGATAAGAAATTAAATTTTGATCTTGTAACTTGGTAATAATCATATCACCTATATGTAACTTCATAGTTTTCAGAAAACTTTCTTCCCACAAAGGCAGTATGAAGCAGGAAAGGTAGGCATTATGCTGCTTTACAGTTGGGGAAACTGAGACCCAGGGGGATAAAGGACTCGTTCAGGTCGTAGTGGTTAGTGGTAAACCTAACTAATGCGGGAGGGACAGAACCTAGGTTGGGTGACTCCTTGGTCAGTACTTGTCTCTTTTTACTTCTCTTGTTCCTATTGAGTTATTCCAGAGGTTGGAATTAGGGACAAAATAAAACTGTCTCCTTTTTTCTGAGTCTCGGTCCCTCAGATATCTGAAGTCAGCTCTCATGAGTTGTCACTTCTTTTCCAGGCCAAACATAACCCTGTGGCAGCATAGGGACTCCCTCAAAGATCCCTGTTGTGACCAAGGTAAAGACATTTACAGCTTTTCTTACCTGTGAATTGGCCAAGGGTACATATTAGGCAGTGGAATGATAATTATTTCCTGCATTTGTCTTTTTTTTAATTTCAAAATATTAGGGGGGTACAAATGTTTTAGGTTACATGGATCACTTTTGTGATGCTTGAGTCCTGGCTAAAGGTGTGCCCTTCACCCAAATAGTGTTCATAGTACCTGTTAGGTAGGTTTTTGCCCTTACCCTCCTCCCCCTGCCCCTTGGTTGATTTCCACTGAGTTTTACTTCCCTCTGTGCACATGTGTACTCATTGGTTAGTTCCAATTTTATAGTGAGTACATGTGGTGTTTTTTTTCCATTCTTAAGACACTTCACTTAGGAGAATGGTCTCCAGTTCCACCCAGATTGTTGCAAAAGGTATTCATTCATCTTTCCTTTATGGCTGAGTAGTACTCCATGGTATACATATACCACATTTTATAAATCTACTCATGAATTGATGGACACTTGAGTTGATTCCACATCTTTACAATTGTGAATTGTGCTACATTAAACATTCAAGTGTAGGTGTCTTTTAGATGAAAAGTGTTTCTTTCCTTTGGGTAAATACCCCCATAGTGGGATTGCTGGATTGAATGGTAGATCTACTTTTAGTTCTTTGAGGAATCTCCATACTGTTTTCCATAGAAGTTGTACTAATTTGAAGTCCCACCAACAATGTATAAGAATTCCTTTCTCTCTGCATCCATGCCAGCATCTGTTGTTTTTGGACTTTTTGATAAATGTCATTCCAAGTGGGGTAAAGTGATATCTCATTGGAGATTTAATTTGCATTTCCCTGATGATTAGTGATATTGAACATTTTTTCATGTGTTTATTGGCCATTTGTCTTTCTTCTTTTGAGAAGCTTCTGTTCATGTCTTTTGCCCATTTTTAATTGTTTGTTTTTTTTTCTTACTGAATTGCCTGAGTTCTTTGTAAATTCTGGTTATTAGCCCTTTATCGATGTGTAGCTTTTGAATATTTTGTCCCGTTCTGTAGGTTGTCTATTTGCTCTGTTGTTTCCTTAGCTGTACAGAAGCTTTTTAGTTTAATCAAATCCCATTCATTAATCTTTGGTGTTACCATGATTGCCATTGGGGTCTTTTTCATAAATTCTTTGCCTAGGCTGATATCTAGAAGAGTTTTACCTACATTTTCCTCTAGAGTTCTTATGATTTCATTCCTTAGATCTAAGTCTTTTATCCATCTTGAATTAATATTTGTGAGTCATGAGAGATATGGATTCTATTTCATTCTTCTTCATGTGACTATCCAGTTTTCCCATCACCATTTATTAAATAGGGCTTCTTTTCCCCAGTGCACATTGTTGTCCACTTCGTCAAAGATCAGTTGATTGTAGGTAGATGGTTTTATATTTGGGTTCTCTGTTCTGTTCCATTGGTCTATGTTTCTATTTTTGTACCAATACAATGGTACTTTTGGTTACTACAGCCTTGTAGTATACTTTCAAGTCTTGTAACATGATGCCTCCAGATTTGTCCCTTTTGCTTAGATTGCTTTGGCTATTCGGGCTCTTTTCTGGTTCCAAATGAAACGTAGAATTATTTTTTCTAGATCTACGAAGTATGACTTTGGTAATTTGATGGAAATTTCATTGAATCTATAAATAACTTTGGGTAATATGGACATTTTAACAATGTTTATTCTACCTAACCATGAGCATAATATGTTTTTTCATTTGTTTGAATCCTCTGCGATTTCTTTCCTCAGAATTTTGTAGTTCTTCTCGTAGAGATATTTTACCTCCTTAGTTAAGTATATTCCTACATATGTTATTTTCTTTTATTTTCTTCTTTATTTTCTGTAGCTATTGTGAATGGTATTGAGTCTTTGATTTGACTCTTGACTGTTACTGATATATAGAAATGCTGCTGATTTATGTACATTAATAATGTATTGTGAGACTTTGCTGAATTTGTTTATCAATTCTAGGAGACTCTTGGTAGAATCTATGGGGTTTTCTAGATACAAGATCATATCATCAGTATAATTTGACCTCTTCTTTCCCAATTTGGATACCATTTATATTCTTCTCTTGTCTGATTGCTCTGGCTAGGACTTCTAGCACTATGTTGAACAGAAGTGGTGACAGTGGGCACTCTTGTCTTGTTCCAGTTCTTAGAGGGAATGCTTTCAACCTTTCCCATTCAGTGTGATGCTGTCTATGGGTTTGTCATATATGGCTGATATGTTATAATTCTGATATATGTTCCTTCTATGCCTTGTTTGTTGAGGGTTTTTATCATAAAATGGTGCTGGATTTTGTTGAATGCTTTTTCTGCATCTATTAAGAGGATCATATGGTCTTTGTTTTTGCTTTCATTTGTGTGGTGAATCACTTTTATTGATGTACGTATGTTGAACCATCCTTGCATCCCTGGGATTAGGCCCACTTGGTCCTGGTGGATTATTTTTTGATGTGCTGTTGAATTCAGTTTGCTAGTATTTTATTGAGAATTTTTACAGCCATTTTCATAAGGGATATTGGTCTGTAGTTTTCTTTTTTTGTTGTGTCCTTTCTTGGGTTTGGTATCAAGGTGATACAGGCTTTGTAGAATGAGTTGGGGAGGGTTCCCTCCTTCTCAATATGGAACAATTTCTGTATTATGGGTACTGGGTCTTCTCTGTAGGTCTGATAGAATTCAGCAGTGAATCTATCTGGTCCAGGGCTTTTTTGTGTGTTGGGAGGTTTTTTATTACTCTTTTGATCTCCTTGTTCATTATTGATCTGTTCAGGAGTCCATTTCTTCCTGGTTGAGTCTTGGGAGGTTGTGTGTTTCCAGGAATTTGTCCATTTTCTCTATGTTCTCTAGTTTATGCATGTAGAGATTATGTAGTATTATTGGATTTACTGAAATTTTTTTTTTTGGCTTCTTTTTGTTGGTTTTCAACTTTCTCTTCAATTCCATTCGTCTTATTTGCCATCCCTATTCTGAATTCCATTTCTGTCATTTCTGCAATTTCCTTGTGGGTGGGGTCCACTACTATAGTTCTGTTGTGTTCCCCTGGGGATGTTGAACTATTTTATGTTTTCATATTGCCCGGGTTCTTTTGCTGATGTCTTCTCATCTGTCTCCCCTTCTCTCAGCTCTGGGTTAATAGGATTGCAGGCACCTATTATCCTTTGCTGGGGACTCTCTCTCAACCAAGTCCAGGAGTGACAGCTGCTTAGGGCTGGGGGTCCTGAGTGAAGTATTAGACCTCAGGGAGGTTCTGCTGGCTCAGGGTTAGTGGTGGGGACTCAGTAGTGGGGTCTTGGGGTCCAGGCCCAATTCTGGGGTCTTGGGGGTAGAGTTGCAGGCTCAGTGGGGGCCCTGGAATTACAGGTACAGAGCCATGAACTCAGGCATGGTGAGAGTTCTGGGGATTTGGGGGGCAGAGCCACCCTTATGGGGGGCTGTTCCACTAGCATGGGGACTACTGATGCCCTGTCACACAGTCTCAATGGCATAGGGTCTGCATAGGCAGGCTGGCACTGCTGTTTGTCCCAGGTTCTCCCCCCTCACCTATAACCCACTGATGCAGTCATCCCAGGCTTCCCAGGTGGTGCCTGTGGCATCTCCCACTCTGTTTGGCTTCCATGACAGGGGGGAGGCATGCCAGCCCCCAATCACACGACACTACACGGGGGATCATCTATTCCCTCCCCAGCTCAGCAGGGGTGATGCAGAGGCTATTGATGGGAGTCTGGGTCCCATGTGACTTGGCTCCATGCACCATAACAGTGAGGATGGCATCAGTTGTAGAAATGTGGGATTGACAGGCACCAGCTCTCTGATGCAGCTGCTCTTTGGTGGAGTGTCTCTGCACAGACTCTGAGCAGCTCTCCAATTAGCCCAGAGGTTTGCAGTAAAGGAGGGAGACCTCTCACAGATCAGGCTCCCTGTAACTTTTTTTGCTCTTCTTCTTTTTTTTTTTTTTTCCCAGAGATGAGGGTCTCGCTCTGTTGCACATGCTGGAGTGCATTTGCATGATCATAGCTCATTACAGCCTTGAATTCAGGTGATCCTCCTGTCTCAGCCTCCTGAGTAGCTAGAACTACAGGTGCATGCCACAATGCACAGCTATTTTTTTTTTTCAATTTTTTTTGAGACAGGATCTCACTATATTTTAGGCATGCTTGGAACATTGGTTGACAAAACTCAATGGCCACCTCTATTTCTCTAGCCAGAGGATCTTAATAGGGAGTGAGTCACAGAAATGCCTTTAATAAAAAGATGCCTGTGTCTCACCCCATACTTATTGAAACAGAAATTTTGGGATAACAGCCCACAGATGGATACTATGATTGTAAATATACTTGGGAGATTCTAATGTATCCCTAAGGTACTGCTGTTGTACTAATAAAGTCTAAAATACCATCTTAAAAAATGCTACGACTTAACTTTATTGGCTTATGCAAATCTTGTCATTTGATACTGTCATGACCTCCAAAAACTATTACCAAGGTAGAGCTCCCTACTCATGGACATATTCATTCATTCATGCAACAGTTACTCACTGAGTGCCTGGAATGTTCTAGGTACTATGCGCAAGGTGAATAAGACTAAGTCTAAATCCCACAGAGGTATGTTCTAATTGGGAGGAAGATAACAAACAAATAAGCAGAAACATCTCTTAGGTAGTGGTAAATGCTCGAAGAAAGGTAACTCTGGGCAAGGAGATAGAGAATAATGGAGAGGGCTTGTGAGCTGTTTAGGTAGAATGGTCAGGGAGGCTGGGGAGGTAACATCTGAGGAGAGTCCCAAATAAAGTGAGAGACCGAACTAGAGGAAGATCCAGGTAGTCCAGGCAGAGGGAACAGCAAGTGCAGAAGCCCTGAGGCAAGGATGAATTTGGACAGTTAGCTTTCCTGTTAATTTAAAATCATTGTTTGATTTGCAAGACAGTTAGGCTAGTCTTTCAGAAACTTGGGATATAATTTATCAGGGCCTGAAGGCTGAGCTTGATTGAAATAATGGGGCTTCTCATGATTTCCTTCTCATGGCTTCAATTACTTTTTAACAATACTTAGTCTATCTTTTGCTGTTTGCTCTTTGTAGAAGACAATAATTAAATAGAAGTTGGGTACATCATCTATGAAATTTTTGTTTGTGTGTTTTAAGAAAGGTACATTGCCTCTTTGTGGGGGTCTGGAACATTCCTGGTAGCTGAGTCAGCCTGATTGGTGGACCCAACACTGGCATATGTCTCAGCCAAATACCCTGTATAGCTTCTGACAAATGCTAAACTACTGCTTCGTGTCCACCCACCGCTGAGAGCCAAGGACATATTATTCTTTATTCATTTTCTGGCCCTGAATGTCTTTCCTTTTTGTTTTTGCAGTCTAACTTTTTTGTCATCTTTGGCATTTTTCACAGGCTGCAACTCATTCCTGGCTTTAGTTAAATGTTTCTGACATTCTTCATATAGGTCAGTGCTACTCCTATATTTCATTTTTTCTCATATGCTTCTCCTTCCATCTTTTATGTGGTTGTTTTGAAGTTTGAACCCCTCAGAAAGTCTCCTCTGAGGAAAGTAGCCACATTATCATCTCCGGAAGCCTGTGTTCTTTTGTCTCATCTCTGAAGCTATTTGCAAGTGTGTGTGTATGTGTGTGTGTGTGTGTGTGTGTGTGTTTGTGTGTGTGTTGAAATGTCATTCTTTAGAGTTGCCAATTCCTTTTTGAGGTAGGTAGGTTCCTATTTAGAACTTCTGAGTGTAACATCATGTTTGTTTTACTTCTAATTTTAAAGAACACTTATTAAGATTTTGTCTTAGTCCATTTGCACTGCTATAACAGAATACCTTAGACTAGATAATTTATAAATAGTAGAAATTTATCACTCACATTTCTGGAGGCTTGGAAGCCCAAGATCAAGGCACCAGCATACCTGGTGTCTGGTGAGGGCTGTTCTCTGCTTCCAAGATGGTGCCTTGTTGCTGTGTCCTCACCTGCCACAAGGTGGATGGGCAAATAGGCCCAGTAGTTCCCTTTAGCCCTTTTATAAGGCAGGAATCCCAACCATGAGACTAGAGTCCTCATGGCCTAATCACTTCCTAAAGGCCCCACCTCTTAATACTGTTGCATTGGGGATTAAGTTTCAACACGACTTTTGGAGAGGACACAACTTTCAAACCATAGCAGATCCTAACTTCATGTCTTAACTTGGCCTTTGGACTTTCTGTTCTTTCATGGACAAACTCCACAGTGACATAATTTCTTTCTTCCAAAATTTCTGTCACACCAGCGTCACATTAACCAGTGGTGGCTTCCTGTTAGAATTTTGATAGAGGAGCTACTGCTCTTCTTTTAGCATAGTAATTAAGAGTGTGGGCAAATCTGGGTTTGTATCTAATTCCACCACTTACTCTCTGGGTGACTCTAGGAAAATTGTGAGGAAGATTGAAATAATCCTCACTAAGTGCTTAGGACAGAGCTTGGTATATTTTCAGTCCTGGATAATTGCTGGTGGTCATCATATCGTCATTATCAACATCAACATCATGATTCCGAGAGAAGAAATTATTACCAAGACAAGTCAAGAATTAACAGCTTCTCTAAACAAGTATATGGATTGTTGACATTCCCTATCACCATAATATTGTAACCCTGTTAAAAATGTTTCTAATCTATGTTCAGAAAATATCCTTCGCATCTCCTGTTGCTGAGAGCTTCAGTTTTATTTTATATAATAGTTTAACTGTCCTCAACTTCTGGCCCCAAACTTATGTATTCAAATACTCATTAAGATGTTCAACAGAATAAAGGGCTTTACTGATATCAAAAAGGCACCCTTTAAAAACATCCTATAAAAGTACCCTATTATTTAGAAGACAGATGGACTATCACATGACCACAGAAAATCTTGTTATTGTTAGGAATGACTGTCATTCCCTCAAATGTATACAAAATCACTTTTAACTTGGTTAGAATTTTGCATAAGGAGAAAGGAATGGCTCAGTTAGTCATATTAGAGTAAATAATTATGTCATGCTGATAGAGTGATATGGAGTAATCTGAGAGTGATTATGGGTGTTTAGATTTCAATTTGAAATATATAATGAGTTCATACTGAAAAACTGACCAGAAAGAAAGAATGTTGGCATTATTAGATTATTCTCTTCTGATAGAAGTTGAGCTAAAAATAAACATACTGCTTGCTTTATTTCTATTCCTTTCATCTAAAGTCAAGACAATGCACATCAAATATGTCTGTGCTTCATTCATTCATTCATTCATTCAGCAGTTGTTTAATGAGTGTCCACTGTATATCAGGCACTGCTCTGGGCATTAGGCTCACATAGGTGAATAAGACAAGCAAGGTGTCTGCCTTCATGGGGCTTACATTCTAGAGGCAGGAATTAGATGTTAAACAAGGGAATAAGTCAGGAAGATAATTTCAGATAGCGCTAAGGACTGTGAAGAACAGAAAACAGGATAACGGGATGGGTCATGCCAAGAGGGAAGAAATGAGATACCTAGGGAAGAAACAGGAATGATGAGAAGTTTCAGATCTGGGAGAAAATACTCTGAGGTGAAATTGGGTCTTATATTTTATCCATATGGACTTAAAAGCCGTTTAGGGGTTGCAAGCAGGAGGGTAACGTGCTCTGGATTTCATCTCAAAACAATTGCTCTGTCTTCCTAAGGATAATGTATTGGAAAGAAATTAGACTGGATGTGAAGAGACCAGTTTAGAGTCTGATCCAGAAGAAAGAAGATGATGGTTTGGAGGTGGGGGAAGTGGGGATGGGGAGGGGTGAATGGATTCAAGCTGTATTTTGGGAAAAAATTGATGGGAACTAACAATAGCCACAGCTGTGTGGGGTGTTGAGCTAAAGGGATGTTTCTGACCTGCCTAACAGATGCGTGGTGAAACCCTTTGTTAATATCAGGAAGGTAGAGGAGCAGGCTTTTTGGAGAGGGTGGATATGAAGAGGGAGGGATGACAAATTAAGGTCAGGGGTTGAAAATCCTATGAGGCATCCACATGGAGGTATTAAATAGGCAGTGGAGCAGTCAAAACAAGAGGTAAATTTGGGAGTGTCAGCAGATTCATAAAGTTAATACTGTGGGAATGGAGCGATCAGCAAAGCAGAGAGGAGAGAGAGAGGAAAAGAGGGCCCAGGAAAAAGCCCTCAAGAAATTAGTCTAATTGGTGGGCAGAGGAAGAGGCAGTTGTCAAGAATATTGAAAAGGAACAGTCAGAAAGGAATGGGGAAAACCAGGCAGATGTTTTATTGCAGAATCCAAGAGGAGAGCGTCCAGGAGGATAGTGGTCACTCGTCTTAAATTCCACTGGGAGAGGAAGAAGCTGAGAGCAGAAAAGGTCCGCTGCAGGGGCCAGGTGGAAGTCATTGTGCTGTAAGCAAAAGCGGTTTGAGTGGGGTTTAGGTGGGTGGAGAAAAGGGATTGCAGAGGTTTAGGGAGTGAGTGGAGGGGAGAAAGCAGAGGCAGAAGGTGAGCACACATAGTTCTTTTCAGAAGCTGTGAAAGGGCCAGAGTGAGGAGTGGAACCTGGGGTGGGGGGATGTGAGTCACAGGAATAGTAGAAATTTCTGAGATGGCACCTGAAAGAAAAGTTGATCTGGGAGAGGACTGGGTAGCATATAGCAATTACTCTGGGGGTTAAAGAGTAGAAATGGCTTGGGATCAAGTTCTTTCTCCCCTTTTTAGCTTAAGACAATCTCTCTTTCTCCCTTCTCTGTCCCTCCCAGGGGACGTTGTTTGAGCATCCATCCATGACTGAAACCGGCCTGCCTGTCCTTGCCATTGCAGTAACATGAGCTATTACATTTCCTTGTTTTCTTATGGCTTAAGATATTTGCCATAGAACCTTTTTATTGTCTGTATGGTACATATATCTATATCTATATGACACATGTCAATATAATCACATAGATATATTGTCCATATAGGGTTTCATAGAACTACAAAAAGTACAGTCACCCTATAGTTCACTCTAATAGCCATCTAGGCTAAGGAAAGGGGGAAAGAAATGAAAAACAGTAAAATATTTTATTATAGAATTGCTTTTAGATAGCATATATGACATTTATTTTACCATTTCAGTGTTAGGTAACACATATTTAGAACTGGAAATGAAATCAGAGGTCATCTGTTCCCCTTCTTCCTTGAATACAGGACATGGATGTCTAAAGGGAATGAATGACTCATAGAAGTAAAAAAACGTGGGACCTGGCCTCTAACTTAGGAAACAGAGCTATGGGGCCACACAGACCTGGGTTTGAATCCTGGCTCTGCTATACTCTATACTCACAGCCGTGAGACTATGGGCAAATTACTTAACTGCTCTGTGTCTGTTTTCTAATTTGTAAAGTGAATTATAATACCTTGATTTTTATAGTTATTGTGAGGCATAGGTGAGATGGCAAATCAATTAGCCAGGCATCTGGCATCTAGAAACGCTTTGATTAGTGTTAACTCTATTATGTCACAAGATCTTGAATGAATTAGGAGTAAACTCTGAAAAAAAAAATGAAGATCTTTATAATATATAATGATCATAATTTCCTCTCTTATCTTCTTATTGTCAGTTTTTGAATAAATCGATAATTTCATTTTTCAGTCGAAGTTATTATTCAGGTAACTATTGATTCACAGGGAGTTGTAAGAAATACTGCAGAGATGGCCGGGCACAGTGGCTCATTCCTGTAATCCTAGCACTCTGGGAGGCTGAGGCGATTGCTTGAGTTCAGGAGTTCGAGACCAGCCTGAGCAAGAGTGAGATCCTGTCTCTACCAAAAATAGAAAAAATTAGCCAGACATGGTGGCACGTGCCTGTGGTCCCAGCTACTCGGAAGGCTGAGGCAGGAGGTCACTTGAGCCCAGGAGATTGAGGTTACTGTGAGCTACGCTGACACCATGGCATTCTAGCTCAGGAAACAGAGCCAGACTCTGTCTCAAAACAAAAACAAAAAAACCAAAACAACAACAAAAAAAAAATAATGCAGAGAGAACTTGTGTACAGTTTACCTAGTTTCTCCTAATGGCAACATTTTGAAAAACTATTATATAATATCACTCATTAATTTGATGTTGTGAACAAAAATGTTTTTATTGATGCTAATATCTATTAAAATATTAGAAATTGTGCTTTATCCGACATCTCCTCAACCAAGAAACAAAAATTATGAAGTTTCCAAATTGCACCATTACCGAAACAGAAGTATGGATCACATACATTTCAATTCTCTTCTATTAAATTATTCTAATTTTATATAATTTGGGGCTAAAGCAATATCCTGATTTGAGTATTCAATGGAAGCATTAGATGAATGAATCTAGTGCAGCAGACTTCTGACTTTGCTCTCACTTGGTGACCTTGGACAAAGCACTTAACTTTTATGTTCTAGAGCTGATTATAAATTGGGACAAAAATACCTATCTCTGCCTAATTCATGGAAATGTTCCAGATGAATTATATACCCTGTATATCCATTCCCTGCCTATCTCTACCGCCTCCTTTCTTGATATATTGTCTATGTTTTCCTTTTGCTGTCTGCCCAGCCATAAGAATTTTGTCAGTTCTTTAAGCACACCGTGTTCTACCTCATTTCTGCACATTTTCTAATGCTGTTCCCTCTACCTCTTATGCTGTTCCCTCTACCTCTATCTCATTCCCTTCCTGCCCTGCCTCCCAATCTATACACATACTTATCCTTCCTCCTTCTCTTCTTTCCTTCCTCTCTTTCTTCCTGACTCCTACTTTTTTTTCAAATCACAGCATTAGCAAAGTCCTTAAGGAGAAGCTCTCCATAACCGCCATACTGGACTAGGTCCCACGTTGTACATTCCCTTAGCATCCTGTGCCTCCGCTTTACAGCACTTTACCCCGTGTCCTTGTGCTTTGTCTAACGTCTGTTTCCAGCAGTATGTGAAGTAAGGACAGGGAGAGGACTGTGGTGTTCACCACTTTATCATGCTTATTACAGTGCCTGCCACAGGATGGGTGCCCAATAAATACCCATCAAATGAGTGAATGAATACATTGAATAAACATACACTAGCTTTTTGGAAGGAAACTCTGTGCAGATCAGGCAGAATTGTGGGTGGTATTTCTGTTTAGTATGTGACTCATGTAGATTTAAGTCCTTTAAATGTTTAAAAATACACCTTTGTGTGGTAGTTTGGTTTTCCTTATTTTTTTCCTTTCTTTTGTTTTCATGTCAGAATTACTGTGTAATTATGTCTTGAAAAATCCTTCCAATAGTGGCTAAGATGAATTTTAGAGAGGAAGACAAGCCCAATGTAGAGATGAATGTTTACCGTGGTGCATTAAAGCATTAAAGAGTTGTGAATGTGAAGCTCTCGCCAATCTTCAGTAAGCATCGTGTTATCTTGGTACAGGGGCAAGTTGCCACTTCTCATTTTGCCTCTGGTGGTGAAAAAAAATCCCCATTTTAAGCCAATTGAGGTGGTATGTGCTGTGTGCATGTGAATGCCAAATATGAGGCTCTACCTCCAAATATGTGGCTGAGATAAAAGTAATGTTAAATTGTACCCTCTGCTTTGGTGTTTTGTACTGACTTAAAAAAAAAAAAAGAAAGAAGAAATGTTTGTATCTATGACAACTGGGCTCTCATTTGTTTTTTTCCTTTGTAGGATAAGACTTATAAATGTTCGCCTTTAGGGGACTGGCCTTGATTTATCCCATTGTTCCTGCTTTTTTTTTTTCTTTTTCTCTGGCTTTGAGCAGCCCAATAAAACCAGCTTTCTTCCACACTCAACATTTCCATTAGGAGGGAATAGCAGAGAAGTGCTTTTCCTGTTTTATTCTCAGTCACTAAGAGGCATTTTGATGCTTGAGGAGTCCATGTCAGTAGATCTTAGGTATCAGTGGTTCCTATGGTTGATTTACTATCAGAACTCCCTGGCAAATTTTAAAAAAATGCAGATTCAAAGCCCCATGCCCTAAAATTCTTATTCAGTAAGCCTTTGTGGGAACTGAAAATCAAGCTCTTTGGTGATACTGATACACAGCTAAGTTTGGAAACTATTGTTTGGGAATCCCAAATACTTGAAAACCTTTGTATCTCTTTGGTGTCTTTGGGCTCAAATCCCAACCCACAAGCATGGTCCTTTGTGATCTCACTTCTCCTGGTCCACTGCCCCAGCTTCATTTCTCCTCATGACCCTCTCACACTCTTCTCTCAAGCCAAGCCAGCTGCCTATGGGTTCCTGAATGTGCTGTGGATTTTCTTAACTTTTGGATGTGATGGAGCATGTTTTGCCCCCTCCATGGACTGAGCAATTCCCATTTGTCTCTTGAACTTCTCTCACCTCCTCTGATTGAGCTGGGTGCTTCCTTTATGGCTTGGACTCTTATCTTTCCTTTCACACTTATCACATTGTATTAATTTGCCCAGCACACAGTGGATGCTAAATAAATAGTTATGGACTGAATGAGTTGCTTGTTTACTTTTCTGTCTTCCTTCCTGTATTGTGAGCTCCTTAAAATAAGACTTGCATCTTTTCCACTTTATAAGTCTAGTGCACGTGTTGGCACACGGAGAACACTCAACAGATCATAGTTAAATGAATGAACATGTGAATTAATAACTGATAATGAAAATAAAAGGATCCCGTGCTTTGGATAGAAACATCGTGCAGTAGTTACTATTGTTCTGAGCGTGTTAAAATAGATACATATTTTACTAGTATAAAAAAAGAACGTGGGCCATTAATAGTAATTGAAACTATTAGTTAGAAAAATGGAGAAACATATGATTAAATTGTTCTGTATGCATTTTTCAGTGTTTTAGTTTATTTTTATATAGGTAATACCATCATATGTCACAAATTCTAAAGGTACAAGAGAGTATACAGGAAACAGTTTCCTTCCTGCCCCAATTCCCAGCTACCAATTTCTCAATCCCAGAGGAAATCACTATTTCAGTTTTTCACCTTTTTATAATTAGGTTTTTTTTTAATTTCAGAATATAACGGGGGTACAAATGTTTTGGTTACATGAATTGCTTTTGTACAGTTTGAGTCAAAATTATAGGTGTGTCCATCACCCAGATAGTGTATATTGTACCCGTTGGGTGTGAATTTACCCATCCCCTTCTCCCCCCCCCCCGGGCTTGAGTTCCACGGAGGTTTTCTATACCGTGTGCACCTGAGTGTGGATCGATTAGTTCCAATTTAATAGTGAGTACATGTGGTGTTTGTTTTTCCATATTTGTGATACTCCACTTAGAAGGATGGTCTCCAGTTCTATCCAGGTTGTTACAAAAGGTATTAGTTGACCATTTTTTTAA
>CAUYRB010028250.1:0-12514 GCA_963574695.1 Propithecus perrieri
TCGATTAATTTCTTTCTATTTTTAGTAGAGACGGGGTCTCGCTCTTGCTCAGGCTGGTTTCGAACTCCTGAGCTCAAACAATCCACCCGCCTCGGCCTCCCAGAGCGCTAGGATTACAGGCGTGAGCCACCGCGCCCGGCCTATACTTCTAAATTTAATATGCCTAATAGAAGCAAGAAAACCAGATTTTACTTTTATGTTCCTAACGACCAGTCACAATAACTTTTATTATTTTCATCATGTTTTTATACTTCCCAAGATTGAAAATACAGTTTTTCTTTGCCCGCATCACTTTAACATCTCTGTACGTTCGGGGTGCTCAGTGGAAAGTGTGGAGGTGTATCTTTACAGTGGAAAGCACAGCATCATAGATGTGGCACACCTTGACAGCTAATTTGTCCTGCTACACATTTCAGCCAAGAGGCACTATAAAAATTGGTCACGTAAAGGGATTCTGGTAAAAATAAAAAAGTGCAGATGTATTCATTCTATAGATATAGTGAAGCCAAGATGGTTATGTAGCTTAAAGAGAATGTCTCTATCCTAAAGGCACAAAAACAATGAATATAACAGTGCATTTTTTACCCCATATACCTTATAGCAGATGCCCCTTGAATTGGGTGCTGAATGAGAAACGCATAAGTCTGCTCTGTTCTTATAATTAATAATTTGTCTGTTTATTTTTCAACAGCAAACTTCCTCATAAAGGTCCAATACAGAGAGATGAAATTTTTGAGAGCAAATTCTTACAATTCTACATTCTTACCTCCTGTTGCATAAACACAGGTTGTTGAAACGCTCAAGGGAAGTATGTTTTTCCTTAAGGTAAGAATCTGGAGCTGGCAGCCCAGAGAAAAACCCTGAACTTCATAGGCCTCAGAGGTCCTATGTTCATTCCATATATCCTGAATTTTATTGCTGTCGCATTAACTCTTAGGTGTAAAGTTTGTAACGACGGGCTAGGCATGAATCATTCCGCTTATGTGGACAAAAGGTCTGTGTCCACACTAGGGGACAGCAGTGGGGGTGTGCCCCATCTTGCCCTCTCTAGAATATTGCCACCACATGTACCAGTTGTGGCCCGAGATGCTGACTACAGGGCTGGGAGCAAATTTACCAGATGTTGGAGGGCCCCCTAAACACTTGGTGGTTGGAAGTGGGCCCAAGCTGGGGCCTGCACCTGCACCTCTGGCAGCTTTTGCCCATGAGATTTGGGGCAGTAGAGAGCAAACTCTCTAGGAATGCTTTTTAAAATAACATCAGCTTTGCCACTAGATGGAAGGCTGCAATTAGCACCCAAACCCCTGGGAACCTTGTCAGGTAGGTGCCCTGATGCTCCAGGTTACAAAACTATGCATTGCCACCCAGAGGAAAACTTGCTTACGTTTGAACAGAGCTTTGGAGTTGACAGGGCACTTTTACATTAGTTCGCGCTTTGACGCCCACCTCCCCTGCTCCACGGCCTCGGCTGAGCCTTGGTGCTGAGCTGCTCTGCTTGGGTCTAGGTTGACCCTCTTTGCCTCTTCTGATTCTCAGGACCTACCTGGTTACCCTACCCAATCCTGGTGATGGCTGGATGTTCCTGACTTTTTAACCCTTGGCTCCCATCTCAGCTGGAGTTCTCCAGAACACAGACACTGAGAAGGAGGTAGGTGTGGGAAAGGATTATTGGGGAACCATACCTGAGAAAAGAAAAGGGAAGAGGTAGGATTGGGCAGAGGGAGCTGTCGGAGTGTCTCGCAGCTCTGAGGTCTCCACCAGCCCTGGGGCACGGAGCAAAGATTGCCCACCAGACAGGGTCCGCGTGGGTGGAAGGGGAAACGGGCAGCCGCTTGCTCATTCGTGGGCGGGGGGCCACCTGCAAAGGGTCTGCCCTTGGCTACCCCACTGTGCTGGGTCACTGACCAGGGCCCCCTGAGAACAGCAGACCTCGCCTGTCAGGTAACCACACACACACTCGCAGCCGGGCAGCTTTAGCAGGATGGGACAGTGCATCTCAGCCTCTACCTCAGCTCCCGGGCCCTTGACCAGTGCCCTCCTTTTCAAGAAACTCACTTTTCTTTTCACCCAGATTCGATAGAAGCTTGTGAGTAAACCCAGAAGTTGAGGTAGGTTAGTCAGGTTTTAGGTATCCATATCTTTCTAATAAAAATTTAAAGATCAGTAAGGTGTTTTCCCAAGGCATACAACTAGTCAGGGACAGGGGCAGAACAAAACCAGATAGAGCATCGGAACTACTGCACAGTTTCCTTCCCACAACAATATTTGCCAGCTTTTATTGAGGCTGTTGACAACGTGCCTGGCATACACGGACATGCCATTTGGTTTTCACAATCGCTGTGATAAGATGTTCTACTATTCATGTCACTGATGAGAAAACTGAGTTTTAGAGAGGTCAAGAGGTTTTTCCCAAAGCAATAGCCAGTAGTGGCAGAGATAAGATTTGAAGCCAGGCGTGGCCCCAGCACCTGTGACCTGTGCTGGTATGGCATCCTCCCCCACGGCCGTCACAGCTGTAGTCAGGCATTTCAAATGCAAGCACCCATTTCTTCTGATGTTATTTCTAAAGTATATTCTCTTGGCTTTTGTCAAATGTAACATTTTGAGGGCTAACAGTTCAGGAAACTGCATACCGTGAACACCAAATGAAGGAAAATGGCCGTCTTCTATTGTAAGAAAGATAGCTCAGCTGAACTCACCTCCAGATTCCAGCAAAAGCACGTGGTCACATTTTTCTAGGAACCAAAGGAAAATGATGAAAACATAAAAAAATATGTCAGAATTTTAAAGTACAAAGCATTACATATCATGTGGATATGCCAGTTTCCTAGAATATGTTATACTGAAACAATAACAAAATATGGTTAACTATGAATAAATTGGATTTTTCTCAACTTTTGCAGCCAAGATTGACTTCTTAAGCTAAAGGCTTGGCAGGTCTGAGACCTGAATCAATACTTATTGATGAACATCAGCATTTCCTCAACAGTGCTATTTTTCACATCAACCAGAATGTGCATCCAGTAATCAAGTTTATTAACATCTTTTAATGACAGTTTATATGTGGCATAAAGGTGAAACAATTGAGTATACAAAGGCGCCCAGCCCTGATCGGCCACTTTAATAGCAAGATCTATATGTTCTTCAAAGTCAGTTTCACGGAAAAATAGGCAATAGAAGAGAAGCATTTGCTAAGAATGCTACTCAAGCTAAGAAATCAACTCAAACTTGAAAATGGAATGCACATTTCAGGGATTTATTATATTAGCGTGATCAGAAAAGTAAAGACTAGAAAAGATTAACTATTGTGGGGAAAGGTAAATTGTAGCATTATCAAAGAGGAGTATCACTGTATGTCTTAATTAAATCTGAACTGTAGACTATAGTGCATCTCCTAAGACTTTAAAGGATTAAGTTTGTGTTTTAGAGTACAAGAAATCATTTTGACTATTTAAAATGAACCTCCCTTTTTTTGTTATTTTTACTAACTCTATAATAAGAAGTATTTATTTCCAAAAGTAAGAACTTACAAATTTACTTCAGTGTTCATTCTATATATACATTATTTTTTAACTTGATGGGGCTGGAGTCTATGGTGTGAGTAGCCCTTTCTCCCCAAAAAGAGCAAAGATCAGCAAGAAGACCACACAGCAAAACTACAGTAATACTCAACAACATTAAAGTGCCATTTAAGCAAAAGGTTCAACCATGCGAAGTGACTAAAGTGTTTTCTCTGAGGTCGATGCCTAAACACCCCCTTGTCCCTACACTATACCACAGAGACCCTGGCAGAGGAAGACACCTGCAGGTGTTTCCTTTTATTTTGGTAAAATCTTAAAAAACTAAGTCATCTGATTCCTGCTTCTTGACGCACACACAGCTCCTTCCCCTGTACTCAAAGCACTTGGTCTATTCCCTGAGCACTCAAAGTAGAGCTGTGTTTAACTGTTAGGCTGCACCATGCCGTGGATTTGGTATTACGTCTAATTTCTCTCTACATGACCTGCACATAGCGCCATCTCTTGCAAACATAGATTAGCGAGTGTTCAATGAATATTTGCCGAGTGAGTGAGCTAGTAAATTGAAAAGGGCTACTAAAGACTGAGGGAAAGAGAACATGATGTCATCATTCTGATGAAAAGGAAAGGCAGAGGAAAACCATTAAAGAGCCCACAAGAACTCTTTGCTTTAAAAAGAAATGTACCTAGTTAGAAATTTAGAAAACAGGTAAATATAAACTAAAAAATAAACTGACAACCCATTGCACAATCCTGACACTTGGAGGTAATTTAGCATGTTAATATTTGTCCTTAATGTTGGAATTTACGGTTTGCTCTCATTCTCTCTTTTTCTCTTATGCTTTTATAGTCACTGAAACAAGAATATGATGTACTCTAACCCTTATTCCCTGGTACTATACATTGTGAGCATCTTTTCATGTTATTACATAGACTTCTATACTATAACACTATTTTTTAGGCATGGATTTCATATGTACATTGTGAAATGATTACCACAATCAAGCTAATTAACATATTCATCACCTCAGATAGATTTTTTTTCCTTTTGTGGTAAGAACACTTAAGGTCAACTTTCTCAGGAAATTTCAAGTATATGATGCAGTATTATAAATTATAGATGCTGTGCTGTACATCAGATCTCCAGAAGTTACTTGTCATGACTTACTGAACGTTTCTACCCTTTGGCCAATACCTTCAACACATCCCCCTTCCTTCAGCCCCTAGTAACCAACATTCTACTCTCTGCTTTTATGAGTTTAATTATTTTAGATTCTACGTATAAGAGAGATCATGCAGTGTTTGTCTTTCTGTGTCTGGTTTATTTCACTTAGCATAATGTCCTCCAGGTTCATCTGTGTTGTTGCAAATGGCAAGGTTACCTTTTTTTTTCAAGGTTGGATAGTATTCCATTGTGTATATATACAGTATCACAATTTCTTTACCCACTCATCCATCAAAGGATACTTAGTTTGATTCTGTATTTTGGATACTGTGAACAATGCTGCCATTAACGTGAGTGCAGATATCTATTGACAATATCTGGATTTCACTTCCTTTGGATATGTACCCAGAAGTGGGATTGCTGGATCATATGGCAGTTCTAGTTTTAATTTTTTGAAGAATCTCCACACTTTTCCGTAATGGTTGTATTAATTTATATTTCTACCAACAGTGTACGCAGCTTTCCTTTTCTCCACATCCTCACCAACATTTATTGTCTTTTGTCTTTTTGATAAAAGCTATTCTTACAGGGGTGAGGTGATATTACATTGTGGTTTTGATTGGCACTTCCCTGATGACTAGTGATGTAGAACACCTTTTCATATACTCGCTGGCCATTTTTGTGTCTTCTTTTGATAAATGTCTCTTCAGGTGCTTACGCCATTTTTTAATCAGGTTATTTGGGGTTTTTTTGCTATTGAGTTGTTTGAGTTCCTCATCTATTTTGGATATTAACTCCTTGTCAGATAGATGATTTGCTCTTCTATCTTGAAGAAATAGCATCGCTCAATGCAATTGGGTTTGCAGCTTTTGTCACATTGGTTAATAGCATCACTCAGTCTTTTCACACCAGACTTCCCACAGTCAGATTATCCTAACTTCCTGCATATTAAATCCTGAGTTTTATGTTTCCATGATTAACACTCTTCACCTTTTATCTTGTAGGAGTAATTGTAGATTTTTTTTTGCATATCAATAACTGTTGAAAAGAGTGTTTCAGCTGCTCTGTATATTTTCTCTCTTAAAAAAGAAACAAAAAAACCCTTTTTTTTCTTTTCTTAAGGTTCAACAGCACTAAGAGCCAATCTGTGCTAATAAGAAATGCATTCCTTTATTCAGGAAAGAATTTGTATATGGCACAATGTGTCTGTAAGTGAAAGGGAGATTTATGGTACTGGGCATAGACTGCGGAGGTAAAAACAATGGCAGCCATTAAATGACTCATTCACTAGAAAACATCTTTCTTCTTCCTTTTAATGCTGTAAGGGACTATGATTGCATTCTTTTCCAGATGCTATCTAAGAGTTATAAGGGAAGCCATATCCTTGAAAGGAGACTGTGAACACATGAAAATCTGCTTCACGTACATTTCCAGAATACTAATGTTTGACACAGACAATGGTGTGTCCTCAAATTCAGGCAAAGTCCTGTGCCAACAGAGCTTCAATACAAGTCTGAGAATATCTCCTACCACCACCAATCAGATGACCATCCTTAAGTCTCTTTTATATAGACTAGCTGGAGCTCTAACTGAAAACCAAAGATACTGAGAGAATAAAAAAATATGGAACTATATTTAAGCATTTTAATGGAAATAATTTTTACAGTAATAAAAATGACTAAAATTAACAAGATAAAAAACTACAGATGAATAAGAAGAAAAGAAATCCTTTTACAATTTAAATTTTTCCAGGATGTAGAGGAGAGAGAAAACTCCCAGATAATTTACACAAAATCATGATTACTCTGATACCAAAACTTAATACATACTTCCAGGTGAAGAAAGTTAAAGTACATCATATTCCCGATTGGGCAATTATTTTATTAGCATATGAAGAAAAGAAAAATCAAAAAGAATAATATATCCTCGGGTTCACATCAGAAATGCAAAGATACCTGGGCTCAAGCACCACAAATTCTGATTCAGCTGGTCCAGGATCTTCCCCAGACACGTGTCAGAGTCTAAAGAGCAGTCCGGGTTGAGACTACTGGGATAGTAACTTAGCCTGTATACGCTTAAGAAAGGCAAAGAATTAAGAATGTTGCTTTTTAAAAATAAAATTACTACATCAAAATCTAGTGTCATAGGGACACATTTTCTAAATATATCATTAAAGCCACAAATTCTAAAAGAAAAAAAACTGCTAGATTTGACTACATAAAAATTAAATGTTGGGAGATGGTTGACTAGAGACACAAGCTACCAGATTATCTCAGAAAGAAGGAAAAGTTTTAGATGAAAAAGAAAAAACAAACAAACAATCATAGATTGGGTGTAATTCCAAGGGGAAAAGACCAGAATCTGGCAGAGATTCCATGGGAAGAATTTGTGGAGCAGAACAAGAAGGAGCAAGATATAGGCAGAGGTCAACCCCCAAGAGGCTTGGAGTCTGGCAAAAAGGGTAGGTGCAGCAGTTGGTTTCTCCCTGCCTCACATCTCTGGCAGTCTGAAGGCTCCTGAGCAGCTGGAAAGCCTTTCTACCCTCATGAGTCCAAAAGCTGCTGCTGCCAGTGAGCTGGGAGCTTCTTGAGGACAAAGTGCCAGGCTGCCAGACCCTGGGGGTGCTTCCTGTCACCACAGACCCGAGCAGAGACAGAAGGCACCATATTGCTTCTCCACCCACCATGTACCTTTGTCCTCCCTAGAGAGCTTCAGCCCCTCAGTTTTCATTTGCTGGTTCCCACACAAACATTTCCCAACTCCAGCCCAGGCTTCAGGAGCCACGAGGTGGCCAGTGGGTTCCAGGGGATCTGTGTGACCCCAAAGCCTGGACATTCCGGGTGGACTGCCTTCCAGAGAGAGGGACAGAGATGACCAGAGTGCTAGCTTTCCTCCATCCAGAATCTTTTTCTCTCCTTCCCCTCCCCTGCCTGTGGCTGCCAATAGAGACACTTGAGCCAGGGTTCTCAGGAGCTGCTGCTTCCCCTCTGTTGGGGCTTCCACAGAGAGTGGGGCTCAAGTCTTTCCTCTTAAAAACCTGCAGAGGACTAAGGGGTGCTCAGACTGTGAGCTCCCTGCTCTCCAGCCCTCCCCAGTGTTGCTTGCCCGGCTGCTCCATCAAAGCAGGGCACACCCCAAAGTGGAGGAACATCAAACCTGCTTGAGCACCTCATAGGCAACTCAAGACCAGCACGCTTCTCCCTGGCACAGTAGGGATTGATCTTTGGGGACCCAGGGACAGGTCTGCAGGCCAGATACCATACCGCCGGGACTTGATCATGTTTCTTGGGGGCATGGGGAGAGGGGAGATTGGTGAACTATACTCAGGAGGTGAGGGACCCCACACGGGCAGAACTGAGAGAGCGCAGTGTGGGTCCCACACACAGTGCGCTCATGGAACACCCCTCACTCCATAGGCAAACCATGCTCTCAGCCCAAGGCAGGATCCTGGATGGGGAAGCCCCTAGTCTGCAGCACCATCATGGGGGAGCTCAACCAGTTTGAGCTCTTGCCTGCTGGCAGATGCCAGAGGGAGACTATGAACCAGGGGAGGAGGGAGGAGAGCAAAATCCCTTCCCGACAGCCAGACTGTGTCACTCTCAGATGGCACCTGCCTCCATAAACAGATTTTCTGGCTGGGTGGGGCCACCTCAGCCCCTCCCTATCAGCTTTCCCCAGAAGGCTGGGAACAGATATTTGACCACTGCTGAAATAGCTACCTTACCAGCTTTTGTGGAGCCTAAGGGCAGGGTCACCCAACATAGACATGCCCAGCCTCACTCCCCTACCTGCCTCTGTCGTGATGGAGAAGAAGGACTTACTTGAAGTTCCAGGGCCCCATGTACCACCTGGAGCATTTGCATGCTTCTCCTGAGTGGCTAGAGCCAGTCACAGATCCCAAAAACAACACTGCAGCTTGCTCCTTTTGGCAAGCACCACCTACTGACAGGGAGATCAATTTGCACAGCCCTTGACAGTGTTTACTGACTCAATCATACAAGGTGTGGTTGCTTCTCATCCACAAGCACCACATGCTGTCTCAGAGATAACATTGGGCATGCCAATACAATTCACACTGTTAAGAAGACCACAGGGCTAGGGAAACAAAAAGGATCTCAAAGACCTCCATCCTCCCTCATCAAAGAGAGATCGGGAATATGCCCACACACATAGCTCACTACTGCTACAGTCTACAAACAACTATTAATAGCAACTGAGAAAATCACCACACTAAGGATATATATAACCAAGGCATCCATCCAGAACCTTGACTGGTATCAAAGCACCCACATGCAAAGCCAAAGGTTCTTACTCAGTATATGCTACAGACATTCCCATATGAGTGAGGGGGGCGTTGGATTCTCATAAGGAACATGCAACCTAAATCCCTCTCATGCATGGTTTACAGTAGGGTTTATGCTCCTATGAGAATCTAATGCTGTTGCTGTTCTGACAGGAGGCAAAGCTCAGGCAGTGATGTGAGTGATGGGGAGCAGCTGTAAATACAGATGAAGCTTCACTTGCTCACCCGCTGCTCACCTCCTGCTGTGCAGCTGGTTCATTCCAAACAGACCATGGGCCGGTACCAGTCCATGGCCCGGGGCTTGGGGACTGCAGTTTTGAAGGATCACTATCCATGCAGGATGGAGAATAGACCCCAAGGAAGCAAGTGTAAGAGCAGGAAGGCCAGGTAGACAGTGTGCTGTTACAACAACACAGAAAATAAATCAAAGTGTCTCAGACTAGGGAAATAACATTGAAAAGTGATAAAGGCAAACACCTACATAGCCTGTTTTTAACCTTTTGCATGTTGAGTCATTTAATCCTCACAGCTTCCCTATAAATGAAATACTTTCATTCTCATATAAATGAGGCCACAAACACAAAGAAGTTAAGTAACTTCCTCAAAGCTAGAAAGAATAAAGGAGATACAATTTCAAGTACAGTTGACTCTTGAACAACATGGGTTTGAACTACACAGATTGATTTACATGCGGATTTTCTTCTGCCTCTGCCACCCCGAGATAGCAAGACCAGCCCCTCCTAAGCCTCAACATGAAGAAGACAAGGATGAAGGACTTTATGGACTTTATGAAGAGCCACTTCCACTTAATGAATAGTAAATATATTTTCTCTTTTTATGATTTTAAAAATAATTTTTCTCTAACTGACTTTATTATATGAATATAGTATGCAGTACATATAACATAAAAATATTTAGTAAACAACTGTTTGTTATTGGTAAGACTTCTGGAAAACAGTAGGATATTATTAGTTAAGCTTTGGGGGAGTCAAAAGTGATACACAAATTATCAACTGCGCAGGGGGTTGGCACTCCTGACCCCAGTGTTGTTCAAGGGTAAATTTATTGGCTACACCATTTTGCCTTTCAAGTGAGAAGTGGTCAGATTCAAGATGGATTCTAAATGTAGAATCAGTAGAAGTTTCTAATAGATTGGGTAAACATTTGATACTTAAATTGAGTTCTTATTGAAGTTATCTAGTTATAGAGCTATTATTTTCATTTTCAAAATAGTGCACTAGACTATATATAGGTTGATGTACTTTAGCACATGGTGATAGAATTATACTACTCTGTAGTCTACTTATCATTAATAACTATTATTATCATTTTTATATATTTGGTATAGGCATAATACACGTAGTATTTTTCCCTAATATATGAACAAAATACTCTTTCATATTTAACATTTTAGAAACAAGTAGCTGTGTTTTCAATCTTTCTTAACCCCACAATAAATGGTACTAAACCCCCAAATTGACAATCTGGAATTCTTGAAAATCACCTAGACCACTGCTTCTTAAGCTTTTTATGCACATAAGTCACATGGAACAGTTGTTAAAATGCAGTTTTTGATTCTGGAGTTTTGGGACACAGGACTTCCAGAATGGTTTAAAGATGAGCATGAACATTTTTCTCTTTCAAGAAGCAAGGATAATACTGGATAAATTTTTCAAAAATTACTATTTAAAGACTCTGGAAATTGTTCAAAGAACATGCAACAAACTGAGAAGTGCTTATCTAAGAAAATTTACTGGGGCATTCTAGCAGGAGATTTTTCCCATCTCTGCACCCTGATCCACCAATTCTGTGGAGCAGAAATTCTATCTAGACAGGCAGGACAAACCATAAAGACTGGAAGCTCTGCTCCCTGCCAGAGGAGAACTTGCAGTATTTGGAACAGATAATAGAAGATCCTATTACTGAAAATAATAAAGATATGAGTGGCAGACATAACATAAACAGGGAAGGATAACATAAGCCTGAGGTCCATACTAGTTAGGACAATCAACAAAACAGCATACCAGCCAGAAACATAACAGGGAGATTCAGGAAAATGAAATAGCCAGAGGCCCTTGCTGAGATCCCACTTGTACCTTGTCATCTGGAAGACTACACACATGCACAGGGCTGTGTGTGTGTGTCTTCTTAGGAGAAACCAGAGAAGGCTCTAGTGAGCTACTCACCCCTGGCTTAACATAAGGTCTTGCAAATGCAGAACATATAAACTAAGGCACACTTGTAAACTCCCTGAACTTTGAAAGCATTCCTCAAGAGGGCCCCAATTATCCTACATTCTGGTACTCACTGTTGGGTGATCTTCTCCCTTGAGTATGGGCAAGACCTATGATTTTCAAATAGACTATTGCAAAGATGACAGAATGCCGCTTACTTGATTATGTTATGTAACATTTTAATGTGTGGCTTACTAGGAAACTCTCTCCCTTTATGGTTTTGATGAAGCTAGCTTCTATGATTTTCACTGCCCTATACAGGGGCCCATGTGGCAATGAACTGAGGAAAGCCTCCTGCTTGTAGTCAGCAACAAACTGAGGTTTTCAGTCCAATAACCCACAAGGAACTGAATTTTGCCAACAATCATTTCAACTTGGGGGTGCATTTTTCCCCAGTTGAGCCTTGAGGTGGGAATAACAGCCTTAGCCAACACATTGATTGCATCTTTCCAAAGCAGATAATACAGCTAAGCCAAGCCCAAACTATTAATCCACAGAAACTGTGATATAATAAATGTGTGTTGTTTTAAGGTCCTAAGTTTGTGGTGATATTATTACATAGCAATATGTAACTAATACACCCAGTCACATGGAGATCCAATGGTAGAGTGGAAGCCTTACTGGTTGAATGTGTTTAAGCACAATTTGTGACTAGTCATTGGCTGACCACTAAGTTGTACTGCCCTAGGGAAAACTCCTAAAGGCAGTCTTAAAAAATAAAAACCAGAATAGGCTGGGCGCGGTGGCTCACGCCTGTAATCCTAGCACTCTGGGAAGTCGAGGCGGGTAGATCGCTCAAGGTCAGGAGTTCGAGACCGGCCTGAGCAAGAGCGAGACCCCATCTCTACTAAAAAATAAAAAGAAATGATCTGGACGACTATATATATATATATATATATATATATATATATATATATATAAATTAGCTGGGCATGGTGGTGCATGCCTATAGTCCTAGCTACTTGGGAGGCTGAGGCAGAAGGATCGCTTGAGCCCAACAGTCTGAGGTTGCTGTGAGCCTAGGCTGATGCCACGGAACTCTAGCCCAGGCAACAGAGCAAGACTCTTGTCTCAAAAAATAAATAAATAAAAATAAAAACTAGAATAAAAAAATATTGAGTAGAGACATCAGGGGCCACATCTTGCAGAAGCAAAAAGACTCCACAGAATTAGTTTAGCCAGGTCAATAAAATAAGTAAATAAACAAGAATAAGCCCCAAGCAGATTGTTGGGGAAAGGGAGGGAGGAGAGATCGAAATCCAGAGTTGCTACAATTAAATATCTAAAATATCCA
>CAUYRB010028251.1:0-15834 GCA_963574695.1 Propithecus perrieri
AGAAATATGAGTGGAAGCAATGGAGCCACTTCCAGAAGAAGCTCTAAGACCTACCTCATGGTCTCTACCTTTCTCTTTTCCTTCTGCATGAGACTAGCAATGACCCCTCCTTCAACCTGAGTCCTGGATCTAAGATACGAAGCAGAGCTACAACGAACCTGACATAAACTGCGAATAAGAAATCAACTTTTCCTTGTAAGCTATTGAGATTTTGGAGTTGTTTTGTTACTGCAGCATAAATAAGCTTAAACTGAGTGATACAAAGGTTAAATGGGATCAACTATATACTGTACCTAATGCATACCTGGCATTTTCCAAGCACTCAGTAAAGTTTACTTATTATTGCTATTATCAATACCAGCATCATGGGTTCCCACCGTTTTGGAGACATCCCATACGTCTTTGAGAAACAAATGGAAGTTTTGGACCCTCTGCCTTGAGATATGCACATTTGGACACAATTAGGAAGGTGACCGCAGGCAGAGTGCACATCCCAGGCTCAGAGCCTCTGCTAGAGGCGCCCAGGTTGAGAAACTCATTCTGCTCTCCGGAAGTAGATTTCCTAAGCTTCAGCATGGACATGCTGCCAACACACACTCTGTGTCAGGCTGACTCTCCCGGGGCGCAGACAGGTGAAAATGCCACGGGGCCACTTTTCACCCTGGACCAACAATCCAGGACCTACCGGGAGGCGGGGATCAGCAGACATGGAAGAAGGGGGCTGGCCCTGGCCTTGCCCTCACCTCTGCACTCCGGGCTGCGAGTGAGGACGGCACAACAGAACAATCCATACCTCCCCCGGGCCCGTGGCATCTCTAACTCTGTTCTCCACAAGACTGGCATCTGATCCTGGGCCGCGGGCTCACTGGGGACCATGCAGTTCTTCAGTGTTTAGATATCATTAGCTAATTTGTGTGTCTAATTTCAAAGGAACGCTTCCTCCCTGGAGGAGTTTCTACTCAAGGGACGGGCTATTTTGGGCTCCCACCCACTCAGCTCTATTGCGCAAAGCCAGCATTTTCTAGACTATCCCAACCCCCACCTTTACCGCACTCTGAGCCTGAGAGCAGCATCAGAGTTCAAAGCAGTCCCCTAGACCTCTGCATAGCCTCATATTCCCATACACTCACCAAGAACAGACAACTCGCAACACTCTGTAGAAGCTATGTTCATCCATTCGTTTAACAAATGTTTGCTGAGACGCTTCTACATGCTCCATTACATACTGCCTGCATGACGTTGAGCAAGTTACATAATCTCTCTCTCTCCATGCCTCAGTTTTCTCTCTTCAAAATGAAATAACAGACTAGCCCAATAGATAACTGCAGTTATTAAATACATTAATACATGCATGCACAGCTCTTGAATAGTGCCTGGCACAAAACAAATGCTCAACGAAATGGGAGTTGTATTTTACCAAGTACTGCAGTAGTCACGAGGGATAAAATGGTGACTAAAAACTAACATATTCCCTAATCCCGTGAAGCTGATGATCCCTAGAAGAAATTTACGTTAATCGAATAACCTGGAGGCAAAGGACATGTTTTATACCTTGATTGTGATGATGATGTCAAGTATATGCATATGTCCAAACTCACCAAAATGTACACATTGAATATGTACAATTTTTATATATCAACTATACCTCAATGAAGCTTTAAAAAATAATAACGCTAATGATTGGAAAATATGAAACCACCATAAATGTTACCGAGGAGAAGTACAGGGCTCTGGGAGGGACTACGATGTAGGTAATGATCTAGGAATGGCTCCTCTACAGAGGTGATGACGACGTTGAGGTCTGGAGGATGTGTAAGACTTACGTATAGGAGGGTCGCAGGATGTGTGATTCTTTCTGGGTGGGTCAGGGGACCCTGTTCCAGGCAGAAGGGGCAGCATGTACGATGGTCCCTCTCAATACCCAACACTGTTAGACATATAAAACCTTTGATTGATAATAATAATCAGATTAGCAGATAATAACAACAGAGATCTAAATGGAAAACTATATGATTTCAACAATAAGGTATCTTGATAAGGCTCCTCCATGTCTCAATAATTTATAGCTAGCCACAGGACAGCTGATTTCCAACTCCCCCTGCAATCAACTCTGCCCTCCTTCAGGAGCTGTGATGGGTGGGAGAGGACCCTGCTGAGGGGGAGGCTCAAGTACTAATGATCATAGTAGAGTGTATCAAAGCCTTTGTGGATTTCACCTCTCTGGTTTGATCCGGAGCCTTTCCCTAATCCCAAGATATGGATGACACCAAGTGATCAAAAAATATCTTCAGATACATTTACCCATTTATTTAAACGCTTTTTTTTTTTTTTTAGTATTTAGAAATTTCCAGGGAGCATATGAGGTGCTAAAGATGGTGAACAAGATACATTCTACCAGATTCTCTGTCTCCTTACAATACTCATCTCAAACTCCATCAGACCTTAGGGTGAGGGGTCTCCAGCAGCCATAACAAATCAGATTGCAATAAACATCAGGTGAAGCCTTCAAATAAAAATAAAAACAGAAGAAGTGAGGGTAAGAGGCAAAGACCACACTCCCCCTCAGAGAGATGGGGGAGGACCTTGTAGCACCTGCTAGTTGTCCTTTCTCTGTAGCAAAAAGCTGGGCTCAAGTTGGGTAAGAGCTTAATGCCTGGCTAGTGCACAGGTATGTGGACCTAATGCCTGGCTACTGCACGGGTGTGTGGATAATGCCTGGCTAGTGCACAGGTATGTGGACCTAATGCGCTACTGCACGGGTGTATGGATAATGCCTGGCTAGTGCACAGTTGTGTGGATAATGCCTGGTTAGTGCACAGGTGTGTGGATAATGCCTGGCTAGTGCACAGGTGTGTGGATAATGCCTGGCTAGTGCACAGGTGTGTGGATAATGCCTGGCTAGTGCACAGGTGTGTGGACTGCCTACACGGGAACACGCCACAGCCTCAGGTGAGCAGAGCTGCAGCTGTCCTCGTGCACTTGCCTCTGAGAATGCCACTTTCCCAGGCAATGCCTAACGTCAAGTGAGATCCCTTTGCTGCTGGTTTTCCTGGTCTCACGTAAATAACCTAAGTGCCTATCTTAAGTAACTGAAAAAAAGAAGAGTGTATTAAACCCAAGGGAAGCAGAAGAAAAGAGAGTAAAAAGATCAGATTGGAAATCAGTGAAACAGAAAACAGCAAAACAATAAAGAAAAAGAAATAAAACCAAGAGCCATTTCTTTTAAAATGTCTACAAAATTCACGCATCCCTAGCTAGACTGACCAAGAAAACAGAAGATTCAAGTTACTAAAATTAGAAAAAAGAGGATATCGCTACCAACCCCAGACATCAAATGGATTATAAGGGAATATTATGAACATTACGGCAACAAATTTTGCAACTTAGATGAAATGGGCACATTTCTAGAAAAACACAAATTATGAAAAGGAACTTAAAAAGAAACAGGAAACCTGAATAGACCTATAACAAGTAAAGAAACTGGATTACTAAGAATTTTCCCAGGAAAGCCTAAATCTGGATGGCTCCACTATTAAAGTCCATTAATTATTTGAAGAATACATAATACCAGTCCTTCACAAATTCTTTCAGAACATAGAGGAGAGAACACTTTCCAACTCATTTTTTGAGGCCTGTGTTAGTCTGATACCGAAACCAGACAAAGACGTTATGAGAAAAGAAAACTATAGCCCAGTATCCCTCATGAAGAACAATGTAAAAGTCCTTGATAAAATGTTAGCAAACTAAATTCAGCAATATATTAAAAATGATCGTACACCATTACCAAGTGGGATTTATCCCAAGAATGCAAGGTTGGTTAAACACCTGAAAATCAATGAACATAACCCACTGGGGGGTAGAAGCAATGATTGACAGGTTTAAGAGAATTGTTTAGGGGTGATGAAAATGTTCTAAAACTGATTTGGGGTGATGGTTGCAAAATCTATAAATTTACTAAAAGAAATCATTGGATTGTATATTTACAATGAGTGGATTTTATGATATGTAAACTATGCATCAATAGTTTGTAAAATTGTAAAAATAATTAATCTGTAAATAATTAAGCTGTAAAAATAATTAATCATCCACCCTCCCACCCAATAGTCTAGTCATCTGTGTGGCTTACTGCACCTTCACGCGGTTCTTTCAACAAAGGATAGAAGAATTGAGTCAAATGAGGGTTCTCTGGATTTACAAGGGTTTTAACCGTGTTCTCTCTGAATAATCCTACCCAAACAATATGTAGAAAGAATAAAAAAGTGACACAAACAGCACAATAGTTTCATGCGTATATTTTTAATCTCTTAAATTCCAGAAAAGAAGTCTTGTTACAATCTAGGGAAAGTCAGTCTTTATGCTGAATAATAAACTAACATTTCAGTAGAAATGCAATGTTGTGTAACATCTTCCTACCTTAGCAGTTGGAATACAAAGGACAGTGTCACCTCCTGTGCCTCCATGGGTATGAGAGGGCAGTGGAAAAGAGGTCCTCATGCTTTCAAGAGCTTGATGAGTTCTCTTTTTTCAAGAATGTCAGAACAGAAGGAGCCTTCATTGGGCATTATTTTCACTCTCAAAGATTTTGCCTTTTATAATATATAATATAGAAGTAACTCTTATAGACTGATTACTATGTGTCAGGTACTGTTCCAAACACTTTATATATATTAGTTAATTTCATGCTCATAACAACCCTCTGAGGTCAGTTCTATTTTATCCCCCTTTTACAGATGAGGAAACTAGAGCACAGAGAGGTTAGGTGACTTGCCTAAGATCACACAGCAAGCTAGTATAGTGGAGCCAGGATTCCAACCAGGCAAATAACTATAGAGTCCCTTCTCTGAAGCCCTCCACTTTTTTTGTATTCAGAAGCACTAAATCCCCAATTACAAGAAAAACGTAAGCAACTTTTAATGCCATCTTCCACCCTTTTGAGACGCAGACAGGAGAAAAGCAAGTGCAGCTAAGAGTTACAGTTTCTCACCACTGCAGGCAGGGTACGTCATGATGGCAGACAGGGGTAGAGACGATTGTTCTAGCAATTGTATCTGTGGCCGATATACAAGGGAAACTACATGCTTTTTTCTTGCTGAGTCCTGACAACGACAGCCTGTCAGAGGATCTCAATTTTTGGAGGCATGTCCCAAGTGTGTGTCCTGGTTCCCACCAGGGTTCCCCATATCACTGCACCACTGAGTTCAGCCCTGACTTGTGGGGGTGTGGGGGGCGGGGCAACCACAGCTTCTAACTACATACAGCCAAAATGCAGCATCTCTCTTACCTTTGCCATGTAGCCCTGGCACCTTAACTGAACTGACAGTATTATAATCAGGTGGCGTCAACTGGCTTTATACTGAAGAGCTAGTCTCTGGCTATTTTACAGGATATCCTAGCAACAGCAACAACAAAAAGGAAAGCTTTTGTGGTAGATTGCACGATTGCGTTCTTGGCCCAATTCTTCCTCCCTTACTGTAAACATGTCTCTGTTGTGTGATTCTGTGGTCCCTGCCACTAAAGAAGCAGGATCTATTTCCTCACCCACTTAGGGTTTGGCCATGTAACCTGGTTTGGCTGATACAGGGAGGGAGAGGTAACAATGTACCAGTTTTGGCTTTTGCTTGTGGGGGCTCCAAGAACGCAGAGAAGAGATTATCTGGGGACCTCGGCCCAAGACATCACCATAGAGCTCATGCAGTCTTGCTTCTCTCCTTTAATAAATGAGAAATGAGGCCCAAAGAGGAGAACCGATGCATCACCCAGTGAGTCAACATGAGAGCTATGGTGACACCCAGGGCTCCTGTCTTCCTAGTTCAAGCTCCTAAGCAGGAAGCACTGGGACCCAGATGTCACGCAAGTCATCTGAAGCCCCAAGGTTTATTGAGCACTTACTCCTGCTCAGCCCCGAGCCATGTGCCACGGGGGAGAAACAAATAAGCAGCATGGCTGGGTCTCCAATTATAATGTACTTATCCATGATGCGGTGAATCAGTGATGCCCCTGAAAGAGAACAGTTAGGGCAGAGCAGGGTATGATTTTTAAAAAGCACTGGACTGAGTCAGAAGGTGAGGATTACGGTCTCAATTCTGCCACTCACCTGCTACGTGACTTCAAACCAGTCACTCCCTATCACCGGATGTCAGCTTCCTCACCTATACAATGTGGATTACAGGAGGGGACCGGCTTAGAACTGCAGTTCTCAGTTATGACTACATATTATTCTCACCTTGAAAGCACTTGTTGAAAGAAGAATCCAGACCCTTGGAGAAATAGCTGATTCACTGATTCCAGGGTTGAGGCAGGGAAAGTATAAGATGATCCTGGAGCATCTTGTTCCAGAAAATATGGGAGTGTGCAAAATACCATGGGGACAGCTATGGACTAAACTGTGTCCCCCACAAATTGATATGTTGAAAACTTAACCTGCAATTGGCTATATTTGGTGATAGGGCTCTTAGTAGGCAAAGGTTAAAAGAGGTCATAAGAGTAGGACCCTGACCCGATGGTGGACTTATAAGTAGAGAAAGCGAGAGATTTCTCTCTTTCCCTCCCACCAGCACGTACTGAGGAAAGGCCACATGAGCACACAGGCAGAAGGCAGCTGTCTGCAAGCCAGTAAGAGCCTTCATCAGAACCCAACCATACTGGCACCCTGATCGTGGACTTACAGCCTCCAGGACCATGAAAAAATAAATTTCTGTTGTTTAAGCCACCCAGTCTATGATATTTCGTTATGGCAGCCTCAGCTGACTAAGACAGGAACATGTCTAAAGAATACAAAGGCCAGGCTGAAGAAGTGCTGACCTGCATAAATGTAAATAATGATAGCAACAGGTTAAAATGCATGGAAAGAGTTAAGAATCACAAGTCCCTGCTAATATAAATAGTAAAAGGAAAAAGAAATGCTCTTCCTTATAGCAGACCACCAAAACATACACAGAAGAAATGATGGAGTTAGAAAACATCCATGATGCTGACGCTAGTGAGCAAAAACATGACGAGAAACAGGATATTTATAGTCTCAATGTATCTCCCTACAAATTACTTATTAATTACAAAGAGAAAATAGTGCCTTCACAGTGGAGAGTGCAGACACTACCTTAACCAAGTAATCAGAATTAGTATCCCCAACATCAGAGCCGACCAACATGACGTGTCTCCTGACATGACACACCAACAAGGACACAATGTCACTTCCGTGATGTCCCCGCCAAAAATGTGCCACAGAAATAAAGCAAAATGTAAACAATGGTGAATCTGGGTAAAAGGAATATAAGTGTTTTTTCCTACTATTCTTTCAACTTTTCTGTAAGCTTGAAGATATACCCAAACATACATACCGCTTCAAAAAAAAATAAGGACTCAAGCTCCAGTCCAGACTTATAAAATCGGATTCCCTGGGTGTGGGGTCCAGGCATCCATGTTTTTGTTTTTATTTTTGTTTCCTAAGCTCCCCAGGTGATTCTAATGTACTTCCTGGGTTGAAAACCCCTATGGGTCTTAGAAGACAGTTATATTCTGACGTTCTCTGGACCAGTGGGTACCAATGTGGATGGTCCAGCTCAGTTCTCAACCAGCAGCCGCACCTGGGGACTTATCAGAAATGCAAATTCTTGGTCCTACCAGACCTGCTGAGTCAGACACTCGGAGGTGGACCAGCGATCTGCTTTAGCAAGTCTCCCAGGGGGCTGCAGTGCCCCCAAGTGTGGGAACCGCCATCTACACTGCCCCTCAGGTGACTAATCGTGTTCCTCTTCTTCTTTTTAGTTTTTTCTTATTTTTAACTGTGTTCACACACACACACACACGCAATTTACTATCTTCACCAATCAGTACAGACTTCAAGTCCAACATCGCCCTTCCCAAACGTCTCCCAAAAGGCACAGTCCAGGCACAACAGTGAAAGTGTGGATTTTACCTCCACTGCTCCAACTCCCAGCCCCTCCTCTCTGATGGTCTCAATTCCCTGCCCTTCTTCCTCGCCATGCAAGGTACCCCATCTCTTTGCACTCCCCTACGGGTCAGTATCCCATACATACTCCTGCTACAACTACCACTCACTCCTTGAAACCCACCTATCTTCTATGTCACTCTCGAGCCACATTCTCTGACCCTGTCCAGGAAACCAAGAATCACTACGGAATTAACGATTCAAGGTGTCGGCTGAAAAAGGCTCGAGCCCTTTCCCCCGTGTGAGGCTGTGCCGCGGGTGTTAGCTGTGATGATTTTCAGGTGGTACGAGGATACAGAATTAAATAATATCAACTCACATAGTGAGAAAGTTGCTCCCTTTCAAGTCTGTTTCAACTCCTCTGAAAGCATCAAGGAGAAAAGTCCCAAACACCCCGCGACCCTCGCTAATCTCCTTTTTTAACAGAGAGAGAGATGAGGCCTCGTGCTCAGAGCCTCAGGCAGGCGGCAGGCTCCGTGCTGTTGGGTCTTCGTTGTATATATTTTTGCACTTACTTTCTATTTGTGGGAAGTGATACTGGTTTTCCATTTCTGGCTCTGATGCCAAGTTGCTTTTTTAAAATAAATGTGCTTAAATTAAAAAGAGAGTGATTTAAAGCACACGTTAAACAAATAATCGTGGAGATGTTTGAAGTTGGAAAACTGAGAGAAGGAGGACCCGGGCTTCTTTCCTGTGAAATCTTCACCCCACATATATCGTGTTGGTGTCTTGGAGACTGCATCCTCCTGTGATCTAACGTACGAAGCTTCGGAGCCTCGAGCCAGATTGGAACACCGGCTCCGATAAGCAGGGCCAGCAGAGCCTACCTCTGCTCTTCGTCCTCGTCCCTGAAACCCTCCTGAAACGCAGGGACTGAAAGGAAAGCCTAACCGAGTCTGCAGCTGTGCAAATCTCAGATTCTGCTGAACCAGAGGGTGGCAGCGGCGGTGACGTGGACAGCTGATAGGTGTGGGCAGGTTCCTGAACTGCATCCCAGCCTCCTGCGCTTTCTCTCTTAAACTCCCTCATCTAGAGGAATACGGATCAAAGAAAAGAAATTTCTAAAATTCCCCATACCTTGTGCATCTGACCAATGATTTTTTTTCCCTTGACCTTCAAGACCTGCAAAGGGCATCATTGCTGGTAATTGCGAAACCATTATAAAAATCAAGTACCTATTTTGAATGACTGCACATGTTTGGTATAAAAGATACTTACTCAAGGGTTTGGTGTTTTCATTCCGATAGGAACTTCTTTTAAGACTTGAAGCGGCATTAGGATTTTAAAAAAGGAAAAAAACATTCTCAGTAATTAAATGCAAATCACCAGGGCTCAGAATGCAGGGCCCTGTCTCTGGAGTGCCTGATTCTAACGCTGGGTGAAACAAATCACTGAGAAAAGGAAATAGGAGGTTTTTCTTCTTCCCTTCCTCCCACCCCCTCTCAGCTTAACCAGTGCTCCCCAGTTCAAAAAAAATGTGGAAGTCGGTGCTTTTTCACAAGGATGATATTCGCACTATCTGGAGCTGCTTTCTTCCAAGGGTGGGATGGGTCAGAAAAGCTCTGTCCCCTCTCTGCTACTTAGGCTTGCCGGTCTCTAAGCTCTCGATTTGCTGGCCTGTCTACTGGAGCCAGAGACAGAGTAAAGCTAACTTGCTTCAAGGGCTAGGTTCAAATGCTACTTCCTAGAACATGCTTTCAGGACCCTCCCCCACTACCAGTTGGAAGGAACTCTGCTTATCCACGGCAATGAAGTCAGAACATTTGTTCTCTCTTCAAACACCGGTGCTGAAACGTCTGCTCATTCGATGAGGTTCTCGAGCACCTGGGTGTCGGGGCTGCAACAGTGAAGACGAACATAATTCTCCACCCTCCTAGAGCTTCGTTCAAGTTGTTCAGGGGAACAGGAGCTGGTCAAATAATCACAAAAGCAGACAGAGCATCACAAATGGTAGTGAGTGCTATTTAAGCACATGAAAAGAATGTACTAGTCAAGGAGCAGTAGTGAAGGAACGGCTAGTGCAAAGGCCCCTGCCAGACAGGGGCAGGGGGACATGAAGGGAACTGCAAGAAGGTCAACGTCGTCTGTGCAAAGAGAGAGGAGGGCAGGTGCGAGACGGAGCTCGGGAGGTAGCTGAGGTCAGTCATGCGGAGCTTTGAAGGCCATAGAGACACATTTTATTCCTAACATAGCAATGGGAAGCGTCAAACCGTTTTAAGCAGGGAAGCTATACGATCAGGTTTGCATTTGAAAGATCCTGCTGGCTTCAGTGGAGAGGATGGATTTGGGGTAAGGAGCAAAGATGCAGGCAGGGAGAGTGGTCTGAAGACCTGCAGTTGTCCTGGCAAGAGATGTGGGTATTGGACCACAGAGGCGATGGAGGAGATGGAGAGAAGTATTTCTACTGGTTGTGTGATGTTGGCCAAGCTACTTCTCTCGGAACCTCCATTTCCTCATCTGTTAAATGGAAATAACAATGCCACAACCTCCCGGCGAAACAAGACGGCACGTAGAGCGGGCCTGGCACATGATGAGGGTGCAACAAACGTCAGCCGCTGTTGCAACGATGATCTTCTCCATAGCTCTTGTCCATTCACGCCTTTTTAAATGGCTGTTGGCCCGCACGTCTCATTTCATCTGTGAGGCCCTATGTTCTTTGGAGGCATGGTCCCTGCTGGATTCACTTTATTTCAACTTAGGTCACCCACTAGGGTGATTAGCACCCAGAAAGTATAAATAAATATTTGTGGAGGAAACTGACTTGAATGGCCCGGGGGGTGGCACTCGGCCAGGCTCCCTAACCACTTGAGTTAATCCATCAGAGGCATGCTGGTCCGCGCTTTGCAAGGTGTGACTCTCCAGGGGTGACTTCCATGGAGGAGACAATCTGATCGGATCTGCCTGCAAGGAAGAATGTGTCGTTTGGCCTTTAGGAGTGCAGGTCAGAGACAGCCTCCAGCTACAGAGCCTTCGGGATCTGTCTCGGCTTTTGAGCTGAGCCCACGTTCTTCCCGGGGCAGTCCCCAGCCAGTGGCCAAGCATGGTGGGGATCCCGGGGCCTGGCCGCTTCTGCGCAGTGTGGAACTGCTCTCACGGGCACTCTCTGTTCCAGAGCTTTCTGTTAGGTTGGTGGAGACTTTTTGTCAGATCTGCACCACAGTCTGAGGCTCTCCCTTGCCCAACCCTGCTTCCTTCCTCCCCTGTTTATTTTTCACAGGTATTTATGCCCCCCTAAACCTCTTGCATCCCTAACTTCACCTCAGCATCTGCTTCCCAGAGGATACAACTTTCTCACCTTGGGGAGAAGAGAAACTAAAAGCTACAACATCAAGAAGCACATATTAATAAAAGAACTAGGTAAGTTAAGTAACTCAGAGCAGTCTATTGTCTCAGAGGATTAAAAACTCCAAAAGCTATGAAAGGGAATTGTCTAATTAATTAAGTTGGCTCAAATTACCAGGAAGCTTTCTGAGTAATAGCAGATGTTGGGGTTCCAAGAAAGATTGCTCCCTGGTTTTGGCCAGAATCCCAGGGGTCATTTAGGGCTGTGATGGTGCCAGTTCTTCTCCCCTACTGGCCAACACCTCTCAATCCATTATCGTGGATACTAATTATAAACCTAGGACAAGAGCCTAATCGCACAGCTAGGAAAACCCAGGACTGTCAGTCTATTATACCTTACCTATCCCTGCTTTCGAAATCATCATCAGTTTCAGGCTAAAAGAAATCAGATGGAGACAAGAGAAAAAGCAGAACATTTGAATCTTCCATTGGAGAGATAACACCATTCTAGAAGGGAACCGTAATTGCTGTAATTTGGGAGGTATCTTGGCAGGTTTCAGGAAATCTACTCAAAGTCTAGTCTCAATTTCTAGGACATCAAGCCACTTTCATGTAGGCAAAGGTGACAGGCAAAACTGACAACATGGTGGCAACCCTAAAGATGATAATAACAGCAATTAGTATTTATGGAGCAATGGGTATGTTTCTAGCATCATGGGGTATTTTTTTTTTACATAATTAGCTCATCTAGTCATCACAGGGACTCCTTGACGTTGAGGATCTTATCACCAATTTTTACAGTGAGAACACAAAGGCCCAGAGAGTTTAAGTAACTTGTCAGAGGCCACAGAGCTAGTAAGTGGCAGAGCTAGGATTCAAACTTAGGTTTCTCCAGAATCAAAGACTACATTTATCATCCCTTCCTCCTTTTTCCTAGATCACTCTTTCCCTGGAGCACTCTTCCTCTGAGATGTTCACCCCACTCACAGACACAGAGAGGATGCTTCAGTTGCTGCATCTTCTACTAAGCATCTATCATCTACTCTGTGCCATGCCCTATGCTAGGCACTGGGGAAACAGGGATGGATGATCCTTGACATCAAGAAGCTCAAAGATGAGTTGGGAAGATACTATATAGCAGTTTCTTTCATGTTGTCTAACGGGAGACCCACTCTCAACTATGAGGAGCAGATACTATCAGTAGCAACAGCTACTTTATCTTTAACGAAAAAGAAACCGAAGATAGGAGAAGGTAGACTTGTCCAAAGGCATACATCTAGTCATGACAAAGCGGAAACCCAACCCAGGTAAGCCAATATATCACAGCCTCTGAATCACCACCGTTGACAGAAACAACACACTCGGGGATGCAGGAAGGGCTCTCCTTGCGCAAGTTAGGATGCAATTTGCAGGCATTTTGCAGAGCCAAAAATACATGAGTCTCTGAAGGGCAGTGATCAATCATTTCCGCCACCTTAAATGAGACCGAATAGATACAAGGAAAATCACGACCACATATAATTCTAACGGTCAAGGGTATTAACTAAGCTCCAAAATCCTTCTTCTTCTTCAAGTTCTGTGGCCATGGTTCTTGAATGTGTGGAGGGTACAAGGAGATACTGGTTTAGGCAGCTGAAGCAAGACCTATCTACAGATGAGAATATTGCCAGACGTCCTAATAACGTCACAGAATTGGAGAGACGAGAAAGTTCATACGTATCCAAGTCAAGGTCAGCACCAGAACCCCTAATGGGGCCCCCACACGTTTGTTCTGCCGATGACCTCCAGTGACAGAGAACACTAAACTTCATTAGTCACCTCCTTGCTCTTCCTTATCCTTTTTGGAGACAGAGTCTGTCCCCTGTAGACTCTACTTCATCCTTTAGATTCCAGAGCAACATGGAATATATCTGCTCCATTTTCAACATGGAAGCCCTTCTAGTAAATTTACATTGCAATCTACTGACCCCTCCCTTCCCCATTTTTCTCCACTTTCAGAAACACAAACACTTATTCTTCCATCGATGTTCTTCGGGAACCATTTCCAGAAGCCGGCACCTCCCCTAGTCATGTTCCTCTTAACAGGCTCAGTTTATCAATGTCCTTCTGAAAATTCAGAGCCCAGAAATGAGCACAGCCAAGGATAAGAGTATTTGTGAGGGGGCTTCAAAAACTACGTCAGGCAGAAACAAAGGATTATTAGATTTTTCTCTAGGACCACATAAAAACATAAATGTTAGTTCTCTTAACACAAACATGTTGGAAAAAACTATTAAACTTATTCATTCTTCCTTTTATTTGTTTGTTCATTTCACAGATACGTGCTGGTTCTAAGACTGTGGCCTGAGCGTATAATGGTAAATAAAGCCAATCCCGACTTTTTATGGATCATCCTTAAAGCTCAGCCCATGGTCCTCTTCCCTTCCCATCCTTTTCACTCTCCCTGGGTGATCTTGTCCAGCTCCAAGGCGAAGCCTCCCAAATGCTTACCTGACTCCCAGCTCTAGGCTACATCTCTGATTGCATCCATCAGGAGGAACTGAGGCCTCCTCCAACCCAAGACGTCCAAGAAAAAACTCATCACCTTCCGCTTCTCAAACTGACCCCCTGTTCAGGGCATGGCACCACCATCCCCTCAGTCACCCAGGCTAAAACTCTGGGTGTCCTGCCTCCTCTCTCCCTCACACCCCACACCCTGTCACTGCGCCTTCTATGTATCAATACTGTTCAAATCCATCCACGTTTCTCTTTTCTCTCTCGGCCCGAGTGCCTGTCATCTCTCACCTGGACGTGCTCAATAACCTCCCGGTGTTTCCTGTAGATATATTTATTTTTTCCAATTACCGGATGCTCTTCCAGGTTGCCCACATGACAGTGCCAAGTGTCTACACCTAGTCCTGATTCCCTACAGGAGAAGTGCAAGGTAGACATAAAAATAAATACCCACCTTAAAAATCGATAAAATGCTCCCTCGGCTCCTATCAAGTCAACATTTTAGGCCCCACTGTGTGCAGGAGCTGCAGGGGACGCCAGGAGAATGAGGAGAAACGGGCCAGAGGTCTAAGTCCCCCAGGAGCTCAGAGGTTAGGAGGAAGATTGACGGGAAAGCCAAAATACAACAAAATAACTGCAACAACACAACGTGATACGCTATATGACAGAGGTAAGTGCTACGTGTTACAAGAGCATAGAGGAGGGATAAAATAAAAGCAGCCTGAAGTAAACTTTTAATTAGTTGCCAAAAAAAAGTCTTTGTTCTTCCTGGCCAAGATTAAAACAGGGCTGCTGTGGGCTGGCGCTGAGTCGGAGCTGTGGTCCCGGAGGAGCCAGAGCTCACCCCGCGTCCTCCCTAGAGATGGAAGCCCGGGACAGAGTTCAGCAGAAGCCAGAACTCTGAGACTTTTGTCTGAGACCCTGACAAAAAGCCTAAGGATCGTCACCCAGCAGCGCTGACCACGACAGCTCAAACTCGAAGCCAGTCCCCCAGAGAGGAAAATCTTTGCCCTTTAGCGAAGCTGCCGAAAACCTCCAAAGTTAACAGTTTGCGCTGCGTCTTCCTGCAGACACAGAAAAATGAGAAGTCAAACGGTCGGGTCAGGACCAAGAGATTGCTGGGCTGTGAGTGTTGCCCCAGGCCTCCTGGGTGGAAGGCTCAGCCGACCCAGGGTTATCAGAGATATTAAAAATGTATAAACATAAGGAAATCGTGTAAAAAAAAATCACAGTGGGGGGGTGTTTAAAGGCATTTAAAACAAGCCGTATGATGAACTGTTTGGCAGCCATTATAAATGTAAGTAATTTTAATAACATAGGAATTCCTTATGACACTGTAAATAAAGCGAAATAAAATGTATACAATATAAACACACACATGCATAAAATGTATTTATGTATGTGCATATTTATGTATATATACATGCATATACGTATTTGCGTGTGAGTGTGTGTATACACACACAGTATATATCCAGCCAGCCATGTTAAGCCTTCTTTGTGTAACCATCCATTGTGTAAGGAGTTATGTGTGGACTTGGACTCCCAGGCACTCGGGTCACTGTAGATAAAATGAGGCATGCATACGTCCCCACCCGAAATATCCAAGACGATGAACATTCTAAGGAAAGGAATTAGTGGAAGAGGTTTGGGGATTTTTTTCCTCAACTTTCTTTTATTCCTGTTCAAATACTTTTTTAATTTAAAAATAAGAAAAAGCTCCCAAACCCCACCGGCCTAGCACTGCCACGCTGACCACACCGTCACGCATGGGATTGTTTGTAGCATCCTTCACCGTATCTGATTCTAAGTTCCTTGAAGGCAGGGAGCATGAGTGTGTGTCCCTGGATCCCTGGTACCCAGAAGCAGTCTGACACCTAGAAGGCGCTCGGACGGTGTTTGTTGAATGGATGAGCGAGAATGCACGTGAAGAAATGTGATTTTGTGAACAAAGAAAACTGGCCTTCCGCAGAAAGTTAGGAAGGCAGCTACCTCACTTCTGGAGAAAGGAGGAGAATGAGGCAGGAACTCAAAATATTCTTGTTGTTTTTTTGTATTTCAGAATATTGCAGGGGATACAAACATTTTGGTTACAGAAGTTGCTTTTGTAC